>CAUYON010119892.1:0-61708 GCA_963573935.1 Arctocebus calabarensis
AGTGATCAAGAAAATGCCATGAAGGCTATCTGTAACAGTACGATGAAAACATTTCTGAATGTATATGAATCATGCCCTATGATTGCACCAATGTACAGAATTATGATTCAATAAAATTATAAAAAAAAAAAAAAAGAAATAAAGAAAATCTGTTTCTAAACAGATTTTTAACCTAAAAAAAAAAAAAAAAAGAAATAAAGCAGGTGGCTTTCAGCCTCATACTATTAATGGCTTATTATCATAAACTGGTTTTAAGGAAGAGATAAACCTGCTGGCTATCTCTGTATGAATAGCATTTTTATAGCAATTGTGCTTAAAACAAAATTATCGTTTCTGTTAAATATACTCCAACATTTATGTGAACAACATAAAGGATAACTAGGTTTTTAAATTCACTATCATGGAGTTCTAGGAGTGTCAGTACTGTGTCTATTATGTTCAATATTAATTCAGCACTTAGCTCATTATCTGGGACATGGTATGTATCTGCTAAATTAATAAATGACAGAATAATTAAATGCTTGAATTCTGTTATGTGGGGTAGAATTTAAACCCCCTACTTTTGAAAGGCTCATGAGGACACATACACATTCAAAATTAGATCTTTCACAGAATCTGAATAATGTAAGAGTTGTCCTTCACCTCTTTTCAGATAAAATTGCCTTTCTATTCTTTTTAGCCCAAAACTCAAGCAGGAATGTGTAACCTTTTTTTTTCTCTTCTGAAAAAAATAATAGTTGTCTTAGTCCACTCATTAAATACACAAACATTAATGAAAGTTGATTAGCGCAAAAAAAAAGGAGGTCCATGTATACTTTTCATGCTATCTGACTACAGCAGAAAATGTCCTCAGGAAATCAGCACATAGGTCATAGGACACAAGTTGGACACCCTTGTTAGAATTTTGCCTGAGCATTCTTTGAAATGATCAGCAAATACAAACACACACACACACACACACACATATACATTTTTTTTTTTTTGAGTTATATGTCCCATTCATTGGTTTTGCTAAGGTCCACATCTATGTAGGAATCAACTTACATTCTGTCTGGGAAAGAAGTCACACCCTAAGCTTCTCAGAACTTCCTGTTTTCCAAGTCTAGTCATGAATTCAACTCAATCACAAAATTGTTTCTTTACTGTGAATACTTGCATGTTGTTGGAAAATAAAAAGGAATAAAATGAAGCCTGCACACAAATATATTTAAATTTAGCTGTGGAGAAAGAGAAGAAAGGAAACAATTATAATGCAGCATGCTATATGTGATAAAAGAGCACTATCAGAGCCCTGGGAAAACACGGCTAAGTCAGCTTGGGCTGCCACGACAAAATACCATTGACTGGGTGGCTTAAACAACAGTTGTATGTTTTATCACAGTTCTACAGGCTGGGAAGTCCAAGATCAGATTTCTGGCATAATTCAGTTCCTGGTGAGGGCTCTTTTCCTAGCTAGCAGACAGCTGCCTTCTTGCTGTATTCTTACACAGAGAGAGAGAGAGAGCACCCTGGTCTCACATACTCTTCTTGTAAGTACAATGCTCTTACCAGATTAAGGCCCCACTCTGATGACATCATTTAACTTATATTATTTCCTTAAAGGTCTTATCTCCAAACATAGTCAAATTGGGTTTTAGGTCTTTAACATATGAATTTTGAGGGACTTGATCAGTCCATAGCAAGACATCAAAGGCAGGGGTGGTTGATAGACTACATGGAGAAACAACAACTGGGAGAATCCTACATGTTAGGGAAAAGGTTACGACTTTCTAACTGATGGGGACAGTATGAGCACATATGGAGGTAAGAACTTGAAGAATGAATATTGGTGACAGTTAAGCTGGGAATCAGAGGGTGGAGCCACTGGGGGGGCTTGAAGATGTGTATTCAGGAGTCACCAAGCTGTCAGACTGAATGAGACCAATAGGTAGTGAGGGGGGATCCAGCAGAGCATACTGACAAGGAGCGGCCAGTGAGGTAGGTGGATGGAACCCCAGGAGAGTGTGCTTCCTAGATACCAGGTGAAGCCTGGAGGCCCAGAGATCAAGGGTATTAAACTACTGATGGTCTAGGACTAACCTAGATTAGCAAGGTCACACTGAGGACTGACATTAGATCAGCAAGGACCACAGCAGTTTGCCTACAGTTGAAAAGACCTGGCTGAAGTGAGCTGGAGAAAGAAGGACATGAAACCTGGGGAGAGCAAGTGTGGACAATCCTGCAAGGAAATTTGCTTTATAGGGAAACAGAGGAGAGGTGTATAACATGAGGTGGCTCCAGACAGAAACAGAGCCGCCTCCCTCCCCAGCAACCCGAAGCATCAACGTGCTCCAAAATCCACACTCTGTTCTGCAAGTGTAAGTTTATATCTATGTGTAACACTGTTTGGGAGGGAGTTGATAATAATAAACATAGAAAATCAACTACAAACAACCAAATAAGCCCATATTTTGAAATGTGAACTACATATCGTTTGCTAAACAGCTTTCTAAGGCTTAATTATACATTTAGAAGATACAAATATATATATTTGGTTTGGATTTTGACTTCAAATTCCTCCTTTAGATATAATCATCAGCCATGTTAATTTAGGGGGAGCATCTCTGCTCTGACTCAATCAAAATCTACTGTCACCCCATATTTGGTGGCTCTATTCATTCCCCATAGTTTACACATTAGAATGGTCATTTTTTTTTTTTAGTGATAGTAACCTCCTTTTCTCTGTTTCTTGTCTTATTTCATCATTGTTTTAGAGTGACTCTGGAAAATTCATATCACACTTGAGTGTTATGTAAAGGTTTAAATATGTGTCTTCATCAAAAGTAATACTAAGGTTTGCTTTTCCATCTGTATGCTCTTTGATAAGTAAATCACTAGTTACCCTGGGTATGGCCTCCTTTGATTTGCTTGTAATTCTGGTGGCTCTTTGACTTTTTATACTATTCCCAATTGTGACAGAGACTCCCTATGGATGCCTCCCAATGATCCATTTTCTTATGCAATGCTCTCCCATTGAGTGGGTGGACTCTCTGACTTGCTCGTAGCCAACAGAATGTAGCAACTGCAATGAACATCACTCCTGATTATATTACATTATGTAAGACTAGGAATGGAGAGGCAGACTCCCACTGGCCAACAGGCATGCTGTAAGTTACTTCAGGAGAGGCCCAGGTGGCAGGGACCTACGGCTGGCCTCTGAGACCTAAGGGTGGCTCCAGCTCACAGCCAACAAACTGAATGAGCATGAAAGTGATTCTTCCCTAGTCAAATCACCAGATGTCCCTCGTGATGTCAAGTAACCAGTGAACGCTTTGTGAGAGGCTTCTGAGACTCTGATCATGAACCTAGTCAAACTGTGCCCAGGCTTCTGACCCCTACAAAGTGGGAGAGAATGAACGTTTACCCTTGTGGTCATTTGTTACTTATTTTATATACAAAGTGTTTTATGTTTTTTATTGAGAATAACTTTTTTATAAGCATATCACCAAATATTTTTTAGGCCCAATTTGATAGCCTCTATCATTAAGAAGTTTCAACAAATTTAAATTTATCATGTGTATAGTTATATTGAATTATTTCTATTTATCATATACCATATTCTTTATTCTTGATGTTTTTATTTTATCTCTTCTATTCTTCAATTCTGGTTTTTGATTGAATAGCTGGAGTAACCTTCTACTTGCTTAAAAATAGAATATTCTTTTTTTTTGTTCTTTTAATGGTTGGGCTTAATATCTGTGTACCTTAAAATTACCCCATTCTTTTGTTAAAATTATTAATATATATATTTTGCTTCTAATAAGACAAATATTTTAGCTTATTACCATACCAGTTGTGTCTCCTTTCTGCTATTATATTAATATTCTAGAATTTTAAGTAGCAATATACTTTACCAACTTAACTTCACATAGTATCTCCTGGACCAATTCATTAATGAATTTCCTTTGAAAGTGTTTTGATCTGGGTCTGGAGAAAAACCTATGACGTCTCATATGCCCCAAAATGCTTTTATTGTGTCTTCATTTTGGAATGATAGTTTTCTCTTTTGAGTTTTTTTTTTGCAGTTTTTGGCCAGGGCTGGGTTTGAACCTGCCATCTCCAGCATATGGGGCCAGTGCCCTACTCCTTTGAGCCACAAGCGCCACCCTGGAATGATAATTTTGTTAATTAAAAATTTGGTTTATGGTTTCTTTTCCTTTAAAACTTAAAAAATGTGGCTCGGCGCCTGTGGCTCAACGGGCAAATGCGCCAGCCATGTACACCTGAGCTGGCAGGTTCGAATCCAGCCTGGGCCTGCCAAACAATGACGGCTGCAAGCAAAAACTGGCCTGGCGTTGTGGCGGGCGCCTGTAGTCCCAGCTACTTGGGAGGCAGAGACAAGAGACTCGCTTGAGCCAAGGAATTGGAGTTGCTGTGAGCTGTGATGCCCTAGCACTCTATCCAGGGTGACAGCTTGAAGCTCTGTCTCAAAAAAAAAAAAACTTAAAAAATGTTTGTCCACTATTGTCTAGGTTTCACTATTTCTATTAGAAGTCTGATTGGATATAATGCTTATTGTTGCTTTTCCTATCTGGAAGCTGTTAGAATTTCATTTTGACCTTAGATATTTTTAAACATTACTCTCAGGAACCTAGATGTGGGTTTTTCCCTTGTCCCTTCCTACTTTGCCCTTCAGGAATTCTTTTAATTTGAGGTCTTTCATCTTACTAATTCTGGATATTTACCTCTACTATTTCTCCAATTATATTCTTCTTTCATTTTTATTTTTCTATCTTCTAAAACTCCTATTATCCTTATCTCTTAGTTTTCTTTTATCTGTACCTGCTATCCTCTGATCTTCCAAATCATCATTTCTTTCTCTAGCTAAGTTTCCTTGCTTTTAAAATCTTATCTGCAGTATTTTCTATTTCAGCAATTAAACTGTGCATACCTAATATTTGCATTTGCTTCTTTTTTATTATTTTTGTACTTGAAGACACTAATGCCATTCTTTATGTTTTTTAAATATATTTGTCATGATACTTGTAGATTTTTGGTCCATCAGTTTCAATAGCTCTGCTTCAGATTCTACTTTGGATAGTATAGATACGTTCAGTTTTAGCCTGGCACTGAAAAACTGGAAGTGTAATTATGTGGTAACCCAGTGCCTGTCTATCCAGACGTGGTCTTGCAGGGATAACAAGGGGTGAGCACCCTTGCTTTCAAACTCCTGACATCTGGCCATATACATATTCCAGATGGGATGTAAAACCATGAGAAGTTTATCACCTGCCTTGTTACTCTTCATTTTTAATATTTCCTCTCTCTAGGACCACTGAATAGATCAGTCCTGTGAAAAGAGTTACAAGTTACAGCTCTTAAACCTCTAATATGTACCTTAATATCAAATCTTTGTGAGCCCTATAATATGCAGCAAGGTATATCTTACCGATGTAATTATTTACTCTGTAATTATTTAGTCTGAACATTTTATTTTGCAAATAAAATGCATCAATTTTTATTTAACAAATATGTATTCAGCATTACTCTTTTCCAGGGACTGAGGTAGCTTTTAGGGATATAGAAGTAACTAACACAGAGAATCTCTAATTCATGGAAATTACAGTCTTATGAGACAGAGAAACATTGAACAAGTAATTATAAATATTATAAATGCTATAAAAGAGAAGAACAGTGTGCTGTGGAAACATAGAATGGGTTGCTTAAAAATGGGACTTCTGAGGAACCACTATTGGAAATTGAGATTTCACATTAAAATCACTAGGCTAGAACTGTATGCCTCACTCTTTTAGAGGTTGTAGTGTTTGCGCTTCTTACACACATGGGGAAATCCAAGAAGCCACATGACAAACACAATGCTTATTTCTAGGGTTTCAGTTTCAGTTGAAGATTTGGGAAAACAAGCATACTTTATATTAAAACAAATATAGATATATTATGGAGCAGACTGTATGCATGTTAAAGATAAAAGATGAAACTTCAAAGAAATTTCACACTTGCTGTGATTCCCTTTGAACTACACCCCCAGACTCCCTAGGGGTGTACATTCACTCTCCTCTGCCTTTAGGGGTTATATATATAATGCTTAGCAAGTAATAGAAGGAGCCTGATGCCAGTAAGAATTGTCAGGTAGCCTGCACCAAGCTAGGTCACCTCTCTGACTCAGTTTCCTTGGGGATAACACATAGATGATGCTTACTTCTCAACGTTACTGTGAGGATTTAGTCATAGCAAAGCAAAAACAAATTCAGGGCAGTATTTGCTACACAATAAGCACTTAACACATATGAGTTACTTCTTCCCTGGAAAAGAGTAATGCTGAATACATATTTGTTAAATAAATATAAGTGACATAAATAGCTGTCTAGCAATCTTGTTCAAACTCAGCAGGGCTAGAACTGCAGAGGAAACAACTAAAGGAAGCAGGTTTTAGAAAACCCTGCGCTAAGTTCCCATCTGTTTATCCATTAGCATAATAGCAACTGTAATAACAGCTAACAAATGTGAGTGTGTGTGTGATGAATCTGAAACGCTTGTAAACTGTAATTTAAGGAAACAAAACAAACAAACCTTCCCATTTTCCATATGTTGATATATTTTTACTGTGTTGCTATTTTTAACCATTTCGTATTATAAATGGGGAACAAAGTAACAGCAACCAAGACTGTGTGGGTCCCTCTTGTGAAGGAAATATAGGGTTAAAGAATATGAGCCCTTGATTAACTCTAAATCAACTCACAATTGTAAAGTGTACTTATGATTACATAGATACGCTAATAAAGGGCCCTATAGTTCTCAGTACTAAGTACTCTTGTACAGGGACAGCTTTAATATTCATTTTTTAAATTCAATTTTAACTGAATTTTTCTCTTTCCTTCAATATCCTAAGCCCCTATGAGTGAGCAGAACTGAAAAATTTAGCAAAATTAGCTGATCATAATTTGATATTTTTCATATATGAAGGTAGATACATAGTAATGCATTGTATATTAAAATTCATTTTAATTTTCTCAAATGTTTTGTTTGTAAAATGGAATTGTCTTTATATTGCAATAGGACAATTAGAAAATAATGTCTACTAGTTAGTTTCACTTAATGGGAGCAAGAGAAAAGAAAACATACCAGGGTTGTCTTTCTTTCTCAAATATTTGTTATTTAAAATACAACATTTTATAATTGAAGCGCTATGACATGAACTGGAGTAGGTGAGGAAAGGATTACTTATCAGGATCCACGGTGAAGCAAATAGCAGAAGGGTCATTGGGAACAGAGTAGATCTGAGCCCTGCTGCTGTGAAGAAGGCCAAGCGTAATTCGCCAGGTGTGAAGCAGGAGGGGCTCCACACCTGCATCTGAGAAGGTCTGGAGGGGTGACTCCCAGTGATGAGGGACATGCATTTGTCCTTGACCATCTGCCAATTTCTAGAAGGTACAAAGGGACGTTTCAGGTTCCAGCAGTCCTCAAGAGTGGAGTAATAGAATGACGGTCTTCCCAGTGTCAGAAGAGTCAGGAATTCTAGTTGTCTTAATAACAAGACAATAAATTGCTTTGTACTATTAGAAATGGATAGTTGCATTTTCTTAAAATCTCCACTGGTGGCTATTCCACCTTTCTGCTTACATGCAGGACTGAATTAGTCTTACCAGTGGCTAAGGGTGAGGCAGAAATCATTGCCTACATTTGCATGTGTACAATCTCACCAACTACATTAACTTTTGACCCCACCAGCCTCCCTGGTTGCAGTGGGTCATGCTGATCCCTGCAGCAGAGAGATACGGCCCCTCCCCTCCTGGAGAGCTTCCCACAAGGGCTCAGGTCCACAGAGAAAGGCACTGTTTCCTACTGGAAGTGAAGAGAAAGAAATCCTCAACCTCAAGCTGTCTGAGCTGTTTCCCCTCTAAGTTCATATTTATGAATATATATGAAGAATCAAGTTTTTTTTATCAGAACTTTTGGATTTCTAGCAATTCTTGAATTTTGGAGACTTTAAGATTGTAAAACTAATAGTGATGTTTTTTTCTTTCATCTTGAAGATTCATCCCAGTATCTGGTATACAATTGGTGTTTTTAGCAGACACATTCAGTCATGCTAAGATTCTTGTGCCTTTCTTCTCTGAATAAAAAAAACCTTTATGCTATTGTCTACCTTCATGCATTTCCTATAGCAAAATTGGTCTCCTTGGATAATTAATAAGAATGTTCTCATTCTGAAGCCTAAAAATACTAAACTCACCTATTTCACAAATATTTAGCATAAAAATTAGTTAAGGTTCTTTGACTGCACACACCAGAAGACAACTCTAACTGACTTAAACTAAAGAGTACATGAAGGTTGACACATTTGAACAGAAAACTGAAAAATAGCCCTTAGAAGTAACAAGAGACAGGCAGGTCTTTGGGATAGAAGTCATCCAGATATGTCAGATCACCAAAGAATTTTTCTAAAGGAAATCAGGGTGCTGCTAGGAAGCAAGGAGGGATGATTGGGTAGGCACACATGTTTTGTTTTTGAGACAATATCCCCAACAGTTTGCGTAATATTTGCACTCTCAGTCCTTCCACAAAATTGGTGCTGAATAAACAGTTGGTGATGTTAATAGTGATCAAAATTTCTTTCTTTTTTTTTTGTAGAGACAGAGTCTCACTTTATTGACCTCAGTAGAGTGCTGTGGTGTCACAGCTCACAGCAACCTCCAACTCCTGGGCTTAGGCGATTCTCTTGCCTCAGCCTCCGGAGTGGCTGGGACCACAGGCGTCCCCCACAGCACCTGGCTATTGTGATCAAAATTTCTTAAGCATTAATCTTTAACTGATGTCCTTCACCAGAATCAGGATCTTGGAGACCTATGGTATACTGCATTGCCCCCTCTTTTGTGAAGTCTCTTTTTTCTTTACCAGATTAATATTTCCAGATTAATAACTTTTTGTACAAAAATTATTGTGCAAAGCAATAGGAGTCATAGCTTTCTTATGACCACATGACTAGAGCTAGTACTTCACTGAAAGCTCAACATTTTGCTCACAAATATTCATTAGAAGAATGAACTAAATGAATGCCTGTCAGTGATATTAATTTATAGACTTCAGTTTCAGAAAGCTATCAGAAGTGACTATGTTACAACATGTGTAAACCAAAAGGATGCAGCAGCATCTTTTCTCTACCTGAGGTAGTTCTCTGTTCTTGCAGCAATAATTCATTTCTTGAGTACCCTTGGTCTCCAGGCTCTGCACTTCTCCAAAAGTGATTGGCATGTGCCTAAGTTTTCAATTACACTTCCTATGTGTCCCAGGTGAAAGCTTCTCCTTTTCACTTACATTATTCCTCAATTATTTTCTCATTCAGGGAAGGGCTCTGGAGAACAGCACAACTAAAATTATGTCCAGCTAATTTGAAGTTCCTGAGTTGCTCTCATTCGGCATTGGCGGTAATAAATCTTTCCGTCATTGTCCTAATGTAGTTAGAGTATGTGGAAAGTTGACTTCTTTTTAAGGTGAGTTGGGAATATCCTGAGTGACACAGTTTAATTTGAACATCAATCTAACCGTCTACTCACTGGGGAGAAACTTTTGGGAGAGACCACCACTGATGAGACTGAAACTAGAAATTATGTCAAGAGTCCTGGGCTTAAGCAGGCATAATTTTAGCGTGCTAATTGTGCAGCCTTGAAATTCCAGAGACGATGCCACTTATCTTCCAAACTTGTGGTGTGAATTATCTGATATCAGGTAATTTGTCATTTATTCATCCAACAAATACGATTTGAGCTCTTCATATGTGACAATCCTCATCTCAGACACATAGAAGAAAACAGAAGAAAATAAAATGGACAAATACTCTGCTTCATGGAGCTTACATTAGATTAGAAGAAGGAAGCTATCATAGAAATAGATACAGTAAATACAGACGTGAGAGGATAGATTCAGATGATGGCAGGTGATTTTAAGAAAATAAAACAGGATAATGGAATGGGCAGCAATTAGGCTGGTTCATGTGGACCCCTCTGAGAAGACAACATTTGAAGAGAGGTGGGGGTGATGGGAAGAATTTGGCCAGGTAGAGGAATGTGGGAATCACTTCGGGGACAGAGAAAAGCTAATGACAAGGCTTAGTACAAAGAGGTTGGCAGAGGATCAGAACAAACAGGGCAATGAGCAGTAAAAGATCACCCACCCGAGAGGGGACGCAGGGATGAGACACTGCCAGATGCTTTAGGCTATAAGAAGAAATTGGAATTTTATTTGATTTGCAATAGGAAACCGTTGCAGGGTTTCGATCAGAGGATAATACGATTTACATATGAAAATTCTATTTTTTTAGTGGTTTAGAATTGGTTGTAGAAGGGGAGAGGAGAAACTGGAGAACAAATTACACACAACTAAATCCTTCTTTGTGAATTATGGAGCCAACAATAGAAGATACAATTTCATATTTGTGGGGAAATCAATTAAATTTTTTATTTGATGAAAGATATAGTTAAGCATTACTTAGGCTTTTTTCCCCATTCAAATGACTTCAACTGATCTCCAATTTGTCTTAATTTTTCCAAGGGATTTTACATATAAGCAGGTAAGTAAGATATAGACCACACTTCATTCTCAAAAACTAATTTATCTGAAAAAATAGGATTGGTGAGTCTTATCATTAGCTTAAATTTGTTTCTTTAATTTATTTAAAGTATTAACAGTTTTGATAAATAAATGTGGAAATTTGCTAAGGAAAAAAAGGAAGAAAAAAGTCCAAATGGCTGCCGTTTACAAGAAGAAAGACTATATTTGAAAAACTTAAAGAAAATGATCGGTACTTCACAATAAACACTTTACAATTCATTGCAGACTACAAATTATTTCTGAGGCAGAAAAATGTGGTATCACTGATAAGTGTCCAGAAGGTTATAACCACCAAAAAAAAAAAAAAATAGAAAAGAAAAGAAAAGAAAAAATTCTATATTAATAAATTGGGGAGATATTTTTGGTTGATGGAACACTTAGCAGTTAGTGAATTTCATGCACCTACAAAATGTCAGACTTCCTGGCTTCAGAGAATATAGGACCTGCTAATCATTTGAACCATAAGATAACATTTTAATGAGAATTATATAATTGCACGGGAAAGGAAAATATTCCAAAGCCAGCCACTAGAAACTGACAGCTTGTGTTTAAAACTGTCTGACGTGGTGTACAGTAGGAAGGTGGGTGGGACACTGGCAGGCAGTGCCGGCCCCTCTTTGGTCAGAATTTTTGGCCCTGGGAATGGCATTCTTAGATGTTAGAAGTCTAGATTTTTGGAGTCGTCCCCCTTCCTCACGCTAGGGCGAGAGAGCCTGAATCATTGAAGGTAATGGAATCAGAAATAATCTCTCACACTTTGTTCCGGGTCTGAAGCCCATGGGCAACGATTGTTCCTGTGCCGTCCGCCCAGGGCTTCTCCGGCTGCTTATCAGACTGTGAAAAGCTTTTACGGTGGAGAGAGCCCGCGTGGAGAGCGGCTCAGGATGAGCAACCCAGCGCAAAGCACAGCGAGGGCCAAAGTTTAGACAAAGCTACCGCTGCAGAAACGGACCAAGTGTGGTTAGAAGGAGCCAGCGTCATTAATGAGTGGGGGAAAAGCAGGGGATGGGGAAGGGCGCAGTGGCTCATGCCCGGGAGGCGGAGGCAGGTGGATTGCTTGAGCTCAGGAGTTCCAGACCAGCCTGAGCAAGAGCGAGACCCATCGCTACTAAAATTTAAAAAACTAGCCCCGCATTGTGGCGAGCGCCTGTAGTCCCAGCTACCCAGGAGGCTGAGGCAGGAGGATCTCTTGAATCCAAGAGTTTGAGGTTCCAGTGAGCTGTGAGGCCAGGGCACTCTACTCAGGGTGAGAGAGTGAGACGCTGTCTAAAAAAAAAGAAAAAAGGAAAATGAGAGAGGGAGGAAAAAAGAAAGGAAGAAAAGAAAAGAAAATCAAGGGATGGATGATCAGAGCAGTAAGTCCCAGAGGTTAAGTAAAACCTCAGGCCCCAGAACCAGACTGACCCCTCTGGTGCTGTCTCTGCCCCGGAATAGCTGTGCGACCTTACGAAAGTGCCTTAACATCTCTGAGCCTTGTTTCTCCACTGATAGGATGAAAACGACCACAGCACCTACCTCATAAACAACTATGAGTTTGAAATAAGTTAGTGTGTTTAATAGATTTAGAATAGTATCGAGCAAGTAATAACCTCTTGTAAATATTTAGCTTTTATTTTCAAACCTTAGGAGAGCTTAAGAATGAGTTCCAAAATTACATCAGGTGATGTTTGGGCTAATATTTGTAATTAGCATTTATCCTCACCCAAGGGCATTTTTTAGTAGGAACACACACACACACACACACACACAGAGTTAATTCAATCATGGGCTGTGTGAGGTGGGGTGAGGAATACTATAAAGGGGTAGCCTAGTGTGTTTCACCTGAAAAATAATAATCAGAGATTAAAGAACTCTATGATGGCTCCAGAGGGGGAGAAATGTAGAAAATTCTTCAGAGCAGGTTATTGATATTTTATGAGAATTTGATAAAGCAGAGCATTAGCGAGCTAGTGCTAAATTTGTACAGGTAATAAAGGCTTCAGAAGGTAATAAGAATCTTGGACCCTTCACACAAAGGTGCTCTCAGAAGCTTAGTAATTGCCTAAATGAAAGGGCATTACCCTTTCATAATCACAATTCAAATCCAGGGGCCACTTATGGTTGACAGTGTCATTGATGCTGTTCCATCTTCTGTAGCACAAGAGACTTTTAGCATGAAACAGGTTTCAGCTATTTCCTGCATCTTGTTCATTTCACATCCACTCTATGAAATATTTTAGCTTTGTTGATTTAAAAAACATTTTAAATACTAGAGCCTTCCTGTGAAAAGGCTTTATGGCCTGAACACAATATGGTCAAAAATATGAATGTGAGCAACAACAACAAAAATTAATGAAAACAAAGTCCTGAGTCCTTCCATTAGTGACATTTTCATACTTTTAGAGATGATCATATGCATGCAAAATTATGCATCTAATCTTACTTCTATCTTCATGTGAATCTGGAAAATTCAAGCTATATTAAAGAGATGCTGTTATGTTTGCAATTGTCCTAAATAATTTCTACCAAAATTACACCCTCATAATCATTATATGGATAATCCATGTCCAAGTCTTCACAGGACTAAGGTAGGCGATGGCAAGATAATACTTCCCCTAAAATTACTGTGTTGGGGATCCCCAAGATTACCCCCAGGTTTGACGATTCCTTATAAGGGCTCATGGGACTTCAGCTATAGTCATACTCACAACAAAGATATATTACAGGGAAAAGAAACAAATCAAAATTAGCAAAGAAGGAAGACACATGGGGCAAACCTCAGAGGAAACCAGGCACAAGCTATGAGAGTTATCTTATAGTGGAGTCACACAGAACATCTTTAATTTCCTCAACCATTAGTTTGAAACAAAAAATGTGAAATTTTATCTTCCACATAAGCTTGTTAGGAACTCAGAACCTCGGGATTTAACTGAGACCTGGCCACACAGGCATCCTCATTTTAGCATGTACCAAAATTTCAGACTTCCAAAGTGAAGGATGTCTGGCAGAAAGCATATTATTTATTCAGTTCAGGAACAGTGAGCCACTCGTAACATTTAGGGAAAGTTTTGTGTCAGAATAGGGAACGATTTGATGGCCAACTCCTTAGATGCCAGCCAAAGGACAACCTTGTAAGCAGATGTCTTTAAAGATAGCAATTCCAGGCTCTTTTCTGCACATGTAGCAAGGAAAATTTATGGACTGGTTTTGAAGACTGAGGAGAAGAGAGCTTAGCTTTCCTGACAGCCTTGAACTTGAATTATCTAATGAAACTGTCAGAAATGTTTGCAACACTCCTCAATTTAGGTCACTGCCAATACGACAAGTGAATAAACTCTATAAATGTATTTTATCACTGCCAGCTAACCACTGCTTTGCCAATGTCTTTTTCTCTAAGGAACCCTCACCCACCCTACCCATATTAAAGAAAAGCATCTAATATAGTGCTCAGAAAGGTCAGAAACCCATCTACCTAAAGTGTGCCTAACCCTACTAAAGGACAATCTTCACAGATACCAGAAAGAAGGGCAACTTTGCGTTGAAGATTTAAGAGCCTAAAAGAAATTCAAGTCAAGTCTGGTTCTTCAAAATTCTAAGTTCCAAAATGGTACACAGACATAGAGATCATTTTTAACACCTCCATTTTCTCAGCCTTTGTATTGCCAATTATTAAGCTGCATTGATGTTAGTTCCTAAAATATTTCCCTAATCTGTCTACTTCTCCCCACATCGAAGCTGTGCCTTGAGTCCAAGCTGCAACCTGCCCAGTGGTGTGCTGATGTGGTCTCTAACTGCTTTATCCTGCGCTGTGTACTGACTCTGCTTTTTCTCCTATCTTATATAGTGACCTTATGAAAACACTGATCATCTAGGGTTATCCTCAATGGCCTTCCATCTATTGCCAACAATAAAACACTCAAATCATTAACAGGTTTTATCAGTTTCTGCATCATCTGGCCTATGACAACCTTGGTAGCCTCGTTTCGCCTCTGTGCTTCTTGCTTTCTAAACTTTAGCCATAGAGACCTGTCTAGGAGGACTCCAGACATGAACTGTTTTCTCAGGACATGCTACCCTACTAGAAGAGATACATGACAACAACGCAAGGAATATCGCCAACCCAAGAACCTCACTCTTCCTTTGATGTCTGGAGTTTTGATTGGAACTTCATTGCACAGGCATAACTGACTGATTGCCCATACGATTGAACTCAGCCTCCAGCCACCTTCTGTACCATCCCAGAAGTCAGACTGATACCACATGGCCAGAAGATTATACAACTGTGTAACTAAGGTTATGCAACCTTTGTTTTTGCCCACCAGCTGCTCTTGCCACCGGCCTCTATTTTAATTGGTTAATTTCATCTTATCTTTTAGATCTTGACTTGAAATATCACCTCCTAGGAAAAGTCTGTCCTTACTGCTCTGTCTCCCAAAGTACCCATGCACACATGCGCACTCCCCACCATATTCTTGGTTATGTTCTTAGCTAAGTACTCTTTAGCACCTTGTAATTTTCCTTAAAGATCTATCAGAATTATAATTAATTAGCTTCCTAAAGGATTGTATGTTGCATATCTCTACCTCTAGACTATAAGCTACCTGAGGGCCAGGACTCCTTTTATCTGATGTATTGCTATACACCTCGTACCTAGCAATGCACCTTATACATACAGGATGCTGACTATGGATTGAATGAATCATTAATCATTGTCTCTTTATTTCCTGTCCCTCACATGATGTGTATTTCCATGTTTTCCCCTAGATGCTTAGCTGAGCTTCATCCCTCTTCCTCGATAAGCCACTTCTGCCGTCTGAATCAGACATCTAGTATGCACCTGTGGCTTCTTCTCACTTCCCATCAAAAAGACACAAAGACGCCATTCTTGCCTCTGATTATCAATTACATTTCATTTAGGATTTATTCATAGAAGCTGAACTTGGAATATTGTCCTTATTTCTCTGTATCATCTTCCTGTTTATTCATTCTTAAGACTGAGACATTCAGAAATCCTCTTTCTGTTGGCATGAGTTGAGCTCATGCAAATGCAATTCTTAAATCGAAACATTACTAACTACAAAGAAACAAACTATGTGTTGGACTTAAAATTGTATCCTCCTAGATGTTCTAGTTATAAATATATAGATAAATTTTCCCTTTCCTCTCTTTCTCTCCCCATAACTGTTATCAAAACTAACTTCCTCAGGCCTTTTCTTCTACCTGAATTATACAGAATCCAACCTTACTGTCACACTAACACAGAATTTTGAAAGGTTGATCTAAATCTTTAGTTTTTTTTTTTATTTCATGTATATGGCAATTCATTGATACCATTTCCACTTATTTTTTTATTTCTGGAAGCATTTTGATATGTTAAGTATATGAATGACTCATTTTCCAACTTTAATAACACTGGATGCAGGTGACTGGAAGATATTATTCACTGACCAGCACCTAGGGATAGATGGTTGTAATCATCTACATTTATAGTCTTCTCTCAATTGCTCTATAGTTTGCTGTTGTGCTAATCCCTGGTCATGGATTTAGGAGTGTCTCTGTTATTCAGACCACACCTGACCCTTTGGACTAACAAGGTGACTCATGATATTCCCTTCTGGTCACGTGTTAAGAGTCTGACCTCTGTAAAGAGATAGAGGTGACCGAAGATGGACTTAAATTGCCTGAACAATCAATCACTTATGCTTGTGTAAAGAAGCCCCAGTGAAATCATGCATTTTTTTTTTTTTTTGCGTTTTTGGATGGTGCTGGGTTTGAACCCACCACATCCGGCATATGGGGCAGACACCCTACTCCTTTGAGCCACAGGTGCCACCCCAAAATCATTTTTTTTAAACTCACTCAGGTCTTTGAGTTTCCTGGTGGCCCCAAGCTTGATACCACCCACAAACTTGACCATGTTCTTTCCTATGTCTGGAAGCTTTCCCCTACTCTGTCCAGGTAATTCTTATTCACTTTCTGTGCCTCATCTTCAATGTACTCCTTTTAAAATGTTTTCTCTATTTCATTCAATTTAAATCGGTGAACTCTGACTTTATAAAATAATTTTGTATTCGAGCATTTATATGAATTATTCGTACATGAATTCATGACAATTTATGTATATGGTGGTACATATATTTGTTGAAAATCTTCCTCCCCTACTAGATTATTAAAGTTAGAATTATAAAGTTGGAATTTATGCCTATTTTGTTTACAACTATTTCTCTCTTAGCATGTTAACTAGTACAATGATTAATAAATCCTATTTGAAAAAAAAAAATAAATAAATCCTATTTGAACTTGAACAGATGAATGCCAGTTTATGAATATGTCCTAGGCTAATAGTCCCACATGGAATAAAGGTAGATAACTGTCAAAGGCTGTGAGCACCAAGTTGCAAATATGGAAAATTGCTGCTAAGTCAGAAGTGATAAGACACACAGTTGAGCATAGGTACCTTTGTGTGGATGCCTTGATAGTTTTATTGTAGTTTATCCATACTATGATGATACTAAATAATATCTTCTAGGGCTGCAGACTCTGTGTTGATGGTAATTGGACTTGTACATTAGTAAATGCAGTATTTCACTTTTACAACGTACTAACCCAAAAAAGAGTCTCTAGCAGGTGGAAATAAAGTAAATTTAATTAACACAACTAAACAAAGTCAGGTAACCTAGGAAAAGTCATATTTTGAAAGAAGCTTCATTTATATTAAGTAAATACCTTGTCCAACAAATATCTAATAATAGCAACAGAAGAATAAGGAAAGGCCAAATGGTTACATATTAAATTAGATTATTTTTTAAGCATATTTTGGAAAAACATGGCTGAAAGTTTGTAATGAACTTGGCCCTTTAAAATTTTTTTTACTTAAATAACCATATACCAAATATCTGCAACCTATTGTCATAAAACCCACATTAATTTCTACTAACATTGATGAACAGCCAATAGTGGGTGGGACTAATGAGGCTCTACCTCTTATAATTAGGGATGACATCTAACTTTGCTACTGCTTTCGATTAATTCTTAACTGAAATCACTTAAATGTGACTGTTACCGTTAATGAGAAAGGATATTAAATATGGATTATGTCTTTCATAGTCTAGCTAGCTGGGCATCTTGGACTTAATTCTCCCCATCTGTGACCCTTTACAATACATTAAGCACACCTTTTCAACACCATCCCTATTACAGTCAATCATGCTGAGGAAAAGATTTCACTAAACGTATTATCAAGACACTGACATTAACCAAATGCTAGTCAGATGGGTCAGGGAACAAAGAACTAAATCTAAACTCTGTATTTTCAATGGATGTTGAGCTTTTAAATTAGTAGTAGCTGAGTCTTTTCATGCATCAATATAGGGATTGTTGACCTCTCAGATTACAGCGACATGACTGAAACCACACCAGTCAATTCATCCACTTCAGGATATTTAGAGGTGAATTTTGTGTTTATTTCTCTGGAATAGAGGTATTCTTTCAGTAAAAAAGCTGTAGGCAGTAAGTACATAGAGTTCTGGGAAAGAACATAAGGTTTTAAAATTCTTCATGAAAAAAAAAAGTTCATTCAATAGTAAGCACCATGATAATCTTAGCAACATATGGACTGCACCATAGTGATATTTTCCAATTTTGAAAACTCCACTGCCTTGTGTAAAAATTACATAGATGATAGAGCCATATGGCATGAAAAATGTAAACGTTGATGGGTTATATCAAATGTCTGGGGGAGAATATGCTTCTGAGATCACTGAACCATGGAGGGAAGAGGAGGCAAAGTCACGGAACAGAAATTTTGGAACTGGCACCTGCATGTATCAAGGATGTTTGTTAAGTTCAATTGTTTTTGCTCAACCTGATAAAGGAAAATGATAAAGGGTTGCGATTATAGATCTGGTGTCATTTAGGAAGAAAATACTACTGAGAATGCATTAACCTATTCACATGTGGATGAGAGCTTCATCCACTCCTCTCTACTCTGTATGAGTAAGTTGTGAGTGATCCACTCCACTGAGTTGCATTAGCTAATAATGTGAAACTACCCGAGGTGCAATAATGGGGGACTTGTTAAGAAATTTATGGTATATCTACATAGCACAAGACATAAAATATGGTTTTAAGATATGGAAAATAATCATGATATATTGATTAACCAGAAAAGTAGTCATTGAGCGTGGTGCTATGGAGCAGAATACCCAGCTGAGGAGGGAACATGAACAAGAAATAAACCTTTGCTGTTTTAAGCCATAGAGATTGTGGGTTACTTGTTACTGCAGCAAACATCACCTGTGCTAATTAATACAATCATTATTCATCACATACTCTAAATACCAGGACAGAATATGAAGAATATGACACCTCAGCACAATATGAAGATAAATTCTAACCATCCAGCAGATTGCTCTGGGACAGAATAAAAGCACTTTAATTCAGTTATTGTGACCTTTGAAATTAGATATGTACATTTTTTTAAATGCCATTTCTTAACTGTTCCCAATACTTAAACCTCAGTCTTCTTGTCTTAAAATGTGAATAATCAGCTACGAGAATTCAATAAAACAAAAAACATAAAGCACTTAGCACAGAGCTTAGCACAAAACAATAACTCAGATCACACTAGCTTCCATTATTCATGGAATGCCCATCTCTGCAACTTGATAGAAACACAACAGCCAAAAATGCCTTGAGAGGAGATCAAATTTCTGATGTGTAAGACTCACTTGTCTTAATCTTTTAGCCACATTTAGAAGCTGAGCAGAAGGAGCAAAGGGTTAAGGGAGGGCTTTGTCCGCACCCTATTTATTATTTAAGGTAAAATGACTGTAGACTTTCACTTTTCGCAAAATCTATATTTTACAAATAAGGAAACCAAAGTTCCTTAGACAAAGTCAAAAGCTGGTTATTCCATACTACAGATGACCTGATTTAAAAGCAAACCATACTTAAGATGGTTTCCTGAAGATCTTCATAAGGATAATTTACAATCAAGAAATTAAATAATGATTTGGAAACTAGTTTCTTCCAAGCATGTAAACAAATCTCCATGGCATAAGCCATTCTTTGACATAGCATCTGGTCTCATTGTTTATATGGTTACTTATGTACGGCGTCACTTCCATCTTAACTTCAAATTTGATTTTATAAATCTGTGTTTACTTTTATGATGATGCCTCCAAAGTAAAAGTCCACGGCAAGTCCAGGTGAGCCTGCAATGAAGAGAAAAGTGATCACAGTGGAAATGAAAGTAGAAATAATTAAGCCTTCAGAGAAATGCCGAATTTCATCATTTACTGAGAAAGCATTACCCTTTAGTCACTCAACTATCAGAACAATTACAGAGGATGAAATAAGAGTAATGAACTTGTGAGAGGCACTGCTCCAATTAAAACATCAATTATTACTAAACAGTGTAATGGATTAATTATTAAAATGGAAAGGTTATTATTGATTTGATTGGAAGATAAAAATAAGCATAACATTCCAGTTAACCTAGCGTTGATGTGATGTTAGGTGAATGTTAACCTTTAATATTCCTTTTTGAAATTTTTCTTATTTCTCATCTAAACTTTTTATATGAATTTGTTTTCATTTTCTATTTGTTAGAATTAAAAGAAAGAACACAAGAGCTTCTAAAACTTACAGGAGTATTATTATTATTTTTATTACAGTATTAGCCAGTATTATTACTACCACATGAGAGTCATCATGGCATTATTGTTGTTACTATTTTTATTACGTTTATACACTGTTCACTGGGGATTTGAGTTACATACAAATGTGACCTAAAGACATTCTCAGAAATTCATCTCATCTGTAAGCCAGGGACGGGCTGTACTCACATTGTGGAACATTTTTATTTGATGTCTGATCTCATCATCTCAGAGAGAAAGTCACAGTAACCTGCTTGAGAGGTTAGCCTCCCTAAAACCTCATTTAAGAATCATGAAAAGTATTTCCAGTACATGCAACTTCACCACAATGGCCACAATTAGTTTTGACTATCAAGAAAGAGGTGATATTGAAGAATAACCCATCTTTTTTGAACAAACACTCCCATAATATATGTCTAATGTAAGAAGGGATTAAAGTTGGTCTGAAAAATGCTGAATCCTTGGATGCTTGTTGACTACACATTCCTACGACTATACATAAACAAACAGAACGTCTTATGTTCTTTGTTAACAGACACAGGAAGCCTGAGGAGGGATAAATATTTTATACAATAAAAAAGTCAAATTTTGCAAATTGATGGAAATCTATATTAACAATTTAATAACATAAATGTCATAATATTAGAATACTCCCCTTTTTACTATATTTAACAAGTCTTAACTTACATAAACTCTGATCAATCTGATGAAAATGACTTTGAAAAATAGATAGCAAGGAATAAAATGCTGATGTCAAATCCTGCTTTTACTAAGGTCTATATTACCATTCTTCTTCATGAAAAATACTTCATCTTCAGTGTTCCTCTCTCAATGAATATTATTGAGGAAATATTTATGCCATAATTTTTGAGGTAGATTTGCTCTAGAAGTATTGAGACAGATTCCTTAGATATACGGAAGATGAAATAAGAGTTCAATATCAATTTATCTCCATCTACTAAAAACATTTTCTTACTTCTCAACATATCTCTGATAACTATTAGATTAGTTGCTTGAGCCCCTATAAAGCAGAACTAATACTGCTACTGGTAATATAAAAGACTATGTTCTTACTTTGCTTATGTATAAAGCAGATCCAAGATAGTTCTAGTATCTTTTTTAAAAGTTTATATGCAAAGAAAAAAATTGTCATTAAATACTTAAAAACGTAAATATTAAAAATCGAGTTACTCACTTATTTGTATTTTTGCACTAAAATTGAATTCAATTTCTAGTTCTGATATTTTATTGATTTAGTTCTCATTTATTACAAAACAGATTTCATTAGCAGCATATTTTGATTCTTGTTAGCGTATTTTAATACATTGTTTTCTGTTTAGGATTGTAAATAATTTAATATTCATCTATGTCCAGTAAGTTCTGAAATTTACCACTTGAAATCCTTGGATTCTAAACAATTAGAAGTTGCCTGAAAATGGGGTGTATTAACTATTATCCTTTTCACTAATTGTCATCACTTTTATCTTCTTTATGCTATAGAAGTAGATTCTATCCTAAGGGATTTGATGTTTACTTTAATCAGCTTATTAAGTACATGGATGCACACATACATTTATATCACTTAGCTCTGATTATTCTATTGAAATAATACATTTAGGAAGTACAAGAAAAATCTAGAAATGAGTGCAAAATATTACTGATTCTGCACCCCATTATGTTCTAATCTTTAAGAATGCCTCAAATTAAAGGACGTCATTCTGTCTCATTTGTGAGTATTTACAATATTAGTGAGACTTTTTCTACTTAATATATATGACATTTCCTTTATTCCATGATATTGATTGAAATACCACTTTAGAACAAAGCAATAAAAGTCTAACATTCATTAAATTCATAACATTCAAAAAAAGGTTAGGAGTATAATTACTTAAAATAACTTGCGCAGTTTAATTTAGAGTTCACAGCTGTCCTGTAAGCCCAAGTATTTATATTTTCTCGAATACAGTATCTTTTTGGACACTGTGGGAATGTTACTACTTGGTACTCAGCTTTTAAAGTTTATTTGACATGGAACGCATGTGTGTGTGTGCGTACCACAGGCAAACACAAGATTTCCATGAAGCAAATATTTCCCAATCAACAATTATTCCTACTGTGTTTTTATTTTCATCTGCATATTTCATTGCATACAAAAAGGGGTAATATTTAAAGTAGCATAGTCCCCACTTGCTGGATAGGATTTAAACCCTTAGACTGAAAACATGGGGGGGTTTCCCACTTGAATTACCCTCTCTCACACACTAACAGAGGTACTCTTCTCTCCCTTTTATCAATCTTTCTATCATAAACTCTGTCCTGTCATTGAAGAAAAAAGTAACATACAAATGGAAATGCAGTCACAAATAATTTTAATCTTGAAAAATTTTTCTTTCTCATTGTATGCTGGAAAATAATGGCAAACAAAGTGGCACTATTTTTTTTTTTTTTGAGAATTTTAGGGTCTTTGACAACCAGTCTATAATATTTTATTTCATTTATTTAATTTCATTTTAAGGCAGAGGCTAAATCTGTCACCGTAGGTAGAGTTCTATGACATCCTCATAGCTCACAGCAATCTCAAACTCTTGGACTCAAGTGATCCTCCTGCCTTAGCCTCCTGAGTAGCTGGAACTATAGGTACTTGCCACAACATCTGGCTTGTTTTACTATTTTTAGTGGAGACAGGGTTTTACTTTTCCTCAGGCTGGTCTAAAACTCCTGAGCTCAAGTAATCCACCCACCTTGGCCTCCCAGAGTGCTAGGATGACAGATCTGAGCCACCACGCCCAGACAGTCAGGAACAATTTTAAAGGAGCAACATTGACTTTGCTGTTTTTCCTTTCCCTGATCCAACATACTTCTATTCTAACCTCGATATAGTATCGCTATTACTAATTCTTACATCCATTTGACTTACCATATTGAAAACTCCTAAGCCTAGAAATATATTTTAATTGTGCTTTTACTCAGTGAAGTATCTAGCATATTTGATACCTAAAGCATAATTTTTTTATCATTTCAATATATTTAGGGGGTAAAAGTACAGTTTGTTACTTGGATGTATTGTATATTGATGAGGTCCAGGCTTTTAGCATTTCCACTACCCAAAGAGTGTACATTATACCCACTAGATAGTATTTCATCTTTTTGTTTTTATTAAGTCATTTGTACATAGATCATGAATACATTTATGCCATCGTGGGATTCAATGTGTTGATTATTTTGAAACACAACTATAGCCTAAGATGAAGGAGGGAAGGGGAGAAGAAGGGAAGGGAGAGGAGTGGGTTGATAGAGGAAGGGTTAGTAGGGGAACCACACCTATGGAGCATATTGCAAGTACAAGTTGGATCTATCAGGCATAGAACACAAATGTCTTAACGCTGTAATTGGGTAAATGAAGTGAAGGCTATGTTGATTTCCCTCCCACTCTCCTACCTTTGGGGCTGTCAATGTCTATTACTCTACTGTATAATTGTGCATCCTCATGATTTAGCTCCTATTTACAAATGAGAACATGCAGTATTTGATGTTCTGGTCCTAAATTACTTCACTGAGATAACTGATGGCTTCCAGTTTCAGCTAGGTTGCTACAAGAAACATTCTTTCATATGGCTGAGTAATATTACAAGATATACAACATATTTTCTTTATCCACTCATCAATTTGTAGACATTTAGGTTGATTTCATGTTTGATATCATGCTTCATGATAACATGATTTCATGTTTGTGTCATGATAAACGTGCAAGTTCAGGTATCTTTTTGACTTTGTTTTGGGAAGATACCCAGTAGTAGGATTGCTGGAATGAATGGCAGTTCTACTTTTAATTCTTTGAGAAATCTCCACACTATTTTCTATAAAGATTGTATAAATTTTCTTTCCCACCAACAGTGTATAAGTGTTCCTCTTTCACTACATCTGCACCAATGTCTATTGTTTTTTGGCTTTTTAACAATAGTTATTCCCAGTAGATAATTTTTAACATCCCTCCACCTGACAAAATTATTTTCAGTAATGATCAAAAAGTGCACTAAGTATATTTTATCTGTTGCTATAACCAGTGAGCACCAAGAAAAAAAAGTAAAAGGAAAAAAAAGTATGTATATATTTTATCTGTGAAGTAAAATTTTCTGTTACTATACTCTTAGTTCATTGTTGAAAGTTTTCAGCATAAATAAAAATTTCAAATGGCCACATAAAACAATAAGATTATAGTAACTTAAGTTCTGTTTTTTTACTGATATGATAGGATGCATTTGTTTATTTAGAAACAGCTGTTTAAGTGAAGAAATATATTACAAAAGTTCAACAGTAGTTACAACATGTATTTGAAATATTTACACTAACTAAATATTTGGAGATGAGGTGGAGTAGTTTATTACTGGACTTTAAAATTGCCTTCATATGGTCATAACAAAAACAAGACCAATTTTTAGTTGCTTTTAGTATTATCTTCAAATTCTTCGTGGAGATTGCACACCAAAAGATAGGTGCCACTGGGAGAAGTTTCATCACAGGAAATTAGAGTCTGTTCCAACATGGCTGAGTATGATTCCCCTATACTATGTACGTCATGTCTCAGCCTCTCTATAACTTAGATGGAGGGTGATAATGGATGAATTGCAGGTGGATGTGTAAAGATATAGAAAATGTCCCACTTTAATTTTTGAGATTAGCAACTGCCAAATTTCCTGCCAAAGTACAAGCATTACATGAATGTTTATCTATGAAAATCTCAAGTTTCTTGGTTTTCTAACTTGAGAAATTTTCGAAGAAACAATTAAATAAGCAGTTTCCTCAATCTAGCAATAGGCATGTCCTCATTTCCTTATTTGGTATAAAACCCAATTGGTATTTTGACTTGCAAGGCTAAAGCAAATTCAATCAAGATTCTCTTTAATCAATTCAATAAAACCTAGAGCCAGAATTAACTATTTTAAAGCAAACATCTGAAAAGATACTTTTAATATTAAGGAAAATGAAATGTCAGTAACTGTGTTTTGGCACCATAATGCCTCTGATTAAAGAGCAAACGTAAGCTGTTCTTTATCTGATTTTCAATAACTCACCCCAGATTTCTACATTATCCCTGATTTTGTATGCTCTTATTTTTTTTTCTCATTGTATGGTCTCTATTTGTAATATTATATTTGGTAGTATAATTCCATTCAAGCAAATAGAAAACTTGCATGATTTAGAAATTTCAGTATTTAGGAGAGAGTTTGTTCCTGATCTTATCTACAACTTAACATTATTTTACATGCTATGTCGAATACATCATGACTTAAATATTACTGCAATCATAAAGTTATATTGTCTTTGGGATCATAAATATGTAATGAACACATGTTATGCTCAGAGGTTGGGGGATCAAGTGTCAATCAGCCACATTTATTCATACTTTACTTTGATAAACTTATCAGTCCCTTCACAGTGAGAATTTCCTTGATATAAAATAGCATGGTATGCTCCACCCTGCCCCCTCCATTCTCTGTTCCTGTTACATTACAGGATGAAGATCCTTGTAGAGAATAGAAGGAGCCTGCTAAATGGGAGTCACAAGACTCCATTTCCTAAGCAGTTGTAGATTCACAGCAAAATTGATCAGAAAGTAAAGTGAGTTTCAATACACCCCGCCCCCCCCAACTTCCTGCACTGTCAACATCCCTCACCAGAGTGGTACATTTGTTAGAACTGATGAGCCCACAGTGACACATCATAATCACCCAGGTCTACGGTTTACACTAGGGCTCTCTCTTAATGTCGAACATTCTTTGATTTTGGACAAATGTCTGATAAAGTGTGTCCACCATGACACAGAAGCGTTTCCCTGTCCTAAAAGTCCTCTGGGCTCCACCCATTCTCCCCTTTTCCTTCACTTGACCTTTCTATTGTCCACATAGTTTTGCATTCTCCAGAATGTCATATAGTTTGAAATCATACAGGATATAGGTGTTTTCAGATTTGCTTCATTCACAAATAGTGATATATACAATTACTATAGATAATATATAAATGTATATATTATAAAATATATATATATCAAAGTTTTCTACTTGTATTTTCATGGCTTTACAGTCACTTATGTTTAGTGCTGAATAATAATTCACTCTTTATATATGCCACAGTTTATTTATGCATTCACCTACTGAAGGACATCTTAATTCCTTCTAGCAATCGTGATGAATAAAGCTTCCAAGAACATCTGTGTGCAGATATCTATGTGGACATTTGTCTTTTAAAATTTGCTTTGAATAATTTACTTACATTCTGAGGCAGAAACATGTAATAACTCACACTTCAGAGCTGCACAGACAACTTTTTCCCGGTGATGCCAGCTGATGGGTACCTGATCTCCAACAATTTTTTTTTCTGCCTTGGCTTTCTATGAATAAGTCTGTGAAAGTGGGAAGAACTAGAACCAGGGATAAGAAGGTTTTTGTGAAATTAGAAGAGGTACTGCCTAAAAAGTAATGACAAGTATAATGTATCATCACTTGTTATGATAGTTATAATTAATTACAATTTATCATGAATGATAGAAATCATCACTAACAATAATTATTAGTAATGTCAATTAGCATTATTATTAATAATTAATTACTAATAGTGTGAATTTTATTATTAATGCTAATAGTTATTAGAAATGAGGATAGTTATTAATAGGCTTAGTTAATGCTGATGATAACAGTTATTTATTAAGTACTTGCAGTGTGATAGCTGGCATTCTAAACACCATTTATGTATTAACTCTTCACAACAAACCTAAGTAGTTGGTTCTATTTCCCTTGTATTGTTGAAGGAAATTAAGGCCCAAAGAGTTAAAGTAATTTCTCTCAAATTCTACAACTAGTAATTAGATAGAGTTGAAATTTGAACTCAAAAATTGTGTTTCTAAATTCTGTGCTCTTTGCCAAATATGGCAGATACTAAATAACCAGTATTTTATCCTTTGTTTATTAATTAGGTCATTTTTTAGTGTGTATATGAATGAGTTCCTTATATAGCTTTAGTCATATTTATTACCAGGCAAGAAACTTTTAATATCACAAAAAAAATGTTACGTTTAGAAATAGTTGAAGTCTTTATTTATTTAAAATCAAGAAGAAGCAACACTCTTTTATGGGATGGGAAATAGTTCAAATCTAAACCCTTGACCTTCCCGTGAATAATGTAACCTACATAAGAATCTATCCTCCCTCGGTTCTGCCACCCAAGAACAAAGCCCAATGTGACTGGAAATTGTAACAGAGCAGTTTTCATTTCAGAGTATAATTTTTGATCTAGGCATTGCTATCTCCTAAATCTGAGAACTCCAACAATCACAGAAGTGAGAGAATCTAATCTGCAGTATCTGGCCGAATTCTCTGCAGACAGACTCAGTGGCCCTCTGTCAAGAGAGCATGCTGTGTGTCGTATTCCTCTCATTATTTTCAAATTGTGCTTTAGAAAACGCATCTGGGCGTTTTGCAGCTCCTCATGAAGGGAAACGACATAATTTGCTGGGCTGATGTGACACAGTGGGAAGATGGACCACATTCTCTACCGGTTTCAAAGGATGGTGGCAATCAAGGATTTTTATGAGATTCAGTTGTGCTGCGCGGCAATGATCTGCTCCCATCCTGGTAAAGAATATTTCTGCACATGGTGCTAATCAAAACTCTGAGGAGAGACAGTTCAAGGGCAAGGAGTGGGTGGGGTTTACAAAAGAGAAGAGAGACATCTTCTTGAATTTAAATAAGAGTTGAAATGCAAAACCCTAAAAATGAAAAATGCAATAGCTTTTCTTTATTCTTTATTCAGTAGTGCATTAGGCTTACAAACACTCTAAGTCTCAAAATGTTAACTGATTTTCCAGAAAATGCTGGTTTCAAATAGTCAAACATTCCCTCCACAATTGTCTTCATTTGAACAGCATCTTGATATTTTATCTTTACTGAAACATGTTCACATAACTACTACACACATTTATAAAAACTAAGGATGCACTTGATTTATGATCATCACCATTCTGTTCCAATTGAAAGAGCAAACATAAATATAGAGAAATAAGCTTATCTTTATAATGTGAAACTGAGGAGTCAGAATGAATTCTTCAAAAACATAGACAGGCCTCTAAAATACTGGATAGTGGGAGGGATAAAGTAATTTCAATTTGAAACTTATCAGAAGAAATAAAAAATACTATTCTTTTTTTTTTTTTGAGACAGTCTTACTTATTAAGCCAAGGTAGAGTGCCATGGCGTCATAGCTCACAGAAACCTCCAGCTCCTTGAGCTTGGGCGATTCTCTTGCCTCAGCCTCCCAAGTAGCTGGGACTACAGGTGCCCGCCACAAAGCCCAACTATTTTTTTTTTGCATTTTGGCTGGGGCTGGGTTTGAACCCACCACTCTCAGTATATGGGGCCAGCACCTTACCCACTAAGCCACAGGTGTCGCTCTACAATCAGAGCTGACATATGTAGTATTCCACTTAACAAAACTGGAATTAAACCTTGATGCTTTATATAATGATTATTCCATTAAAGAAATGAAAAATAACTTTTCATATATAAAATGTTAAAATAGACTTAATTTTTCTCTATCTAAGGGATTTTTTTGTGTAATTCCCTATCTTTAGTTTCCAAACATTAGTGCGCTAATAACATCTCAGGGTGTTGGTGTAAAATGTAGATTTCTGGGTCCCACTCACTCTAGAGTATCTGACCTGGTAAGTCTGGGGAAGGGACTGGGAATTTGCCTTTTTAGCAGGTACCCTCAAATCATGCTTAGAACAATTCCACCCATATCTATATTTTCCATCTATAAAAAGAATTCATTTTCAGAGACTGCCTACTGTGTGCCACTTTTACAAATGATTTATTTCTTTCCTCTTTATACCTGTCTTTGGGGTTATATATTATTATTCACATTATATTAACAGGCTGAGGTGGAAAGAAAATTCCACTAAAGAATCTTCTAAGAGAGACGTGCTAGTCCAACAAATAAAGAACAGAACCAAAATTCAAACAGGGTGAGGAGCCCAAAGACTCTGCTCTTTCCCGTTTACTATCATGATAAAAACACATCATTCATAATCAGTACTAAATTAAGGCTGTTTTTTTATTCTACTTTGGAGAGAAAACCACGAAAAAATAAAGTGAAATGTCAAGAGAATTGCACTCTTTTTAAAGACATGTTCTAACTTCCCATCGTCAAATTGCCAACTGTTGAAAAGAAAAGATAAAATAAGCATTAGATTAAAAACACAATTTAAAATAAGAAACAAAATCACATAGTTATGAATAAGGATAAGCATAAACTGGTTGCCAATGATGTTCACGAGTTTAACAAAGTTGGTCCCTCAAAATTTAGTTATGGGAAGGTAGCATTAAACTACAACAAAGGAATAAAAAATATGTTTCTAAGTATAAGGTAGTTAAATACTTCTTTGTGATTTTTCACTCTTTGCAATTGCAGAAATTTGTTACAAGAGTAAAATGGCAGTACCTGATAAATTCCGAATGGATGAAGAATGGGGTTTTGACCGAACTCTAAGCTGTCTCTCAGATACACTCCCCTGGTGTGCACGTCCTACGTAGAACCTTCCCCTGAATGTTGGTGGGCTTGACCTAAGCAGGTGATAGAGAGCCAGAAGTCAGAGAGCTTCAAAGTGTGAGAGGCCACATTGCAAGAAATCACAAGAGGCCTCCAAGAAATGAAAGCAGCTCCTGTCAACAGATAGGCAGAAGAGAGGAACCTCAGTCACCACAACATGGAACTCAATTCTGCGAAAACCCATGTGAACTTGAAACAGGGTCTCAAGCTCCAGAAAACAGCCCAGCCCAGCAGATGTCTTACTTTCAGTCTGATAAGACCCTGAGCAGGGAATCTACCTTAGCCATGACTGCCTTTCTGACCTATAAAACCTATGAGAAAATAAATTTGAGTTGTTTCAAACTTCTATATCATTTGTATTATGTAACATAGGAATAAAAACATGAATATAAGTGTCTACTATATACCAATGGTAATCTAGGCACAAGGATACAGAAATCACCATAACTAATAAAAATCTTTGCCTTGGACCGGGTGCAGTGGCTTATGCCTGTAATCCTAACACTCTAGGAGGCTGAGATGGGTAGATAGCTTAAGCTGATGAGTTCAAGACCAGCCTCAGCAAAGGCAAGTTCCCATTTCTACTAAAAATAGAAAAACTGAAGCAGAAGGATCACTTAAGCACAAGAGTGAGAGTTTGTTGTGAGCTATGATGCCATAGCACTCTACCCAGGACAACAGCTTGAGACTCTATCTCAAGAAAAAAAAAATCTTTGTCTTAATGAACCAAAGATTATAATGGGTTGAAAGTGACAATACACATGTGAAACAAAATAAATGCAAGTTTGCATTTTCCAGAATGGCAAGTGTTGCAAATAGAACAAGAGTTAGAGATTGGACTGATGGAGCTTGGGGTGGTACTTTAACCAAAGTGGTTAAGGAACAACCATCTGAAGCCATGAGAGTTGAACTAGGAGAAAAATGACAAATAGGAGGTAGCATGTAAAGACAGAGGTTTGGTTTTCATTCTAAACCGTTTGAAGAGCTGTAGGCTTGAAGGGGAGGTGTTTGATTACATTTTGAAAAGAAATCTCGGTGGACAATGAACTGAAGAGAGTCAAGGGTGGGCAAAGGTGGAATCATCCAAGAGGGATCATCTTCATCACCAAGATTTTGCCATCACTCAGGAAAGAGCACAGAGGGTTAGTCTGGAAGGAGAATCACCAGGTTTGAAAGAGAGATTCCACCTAGGTTCGTCATGAATCACATTTGATAGACTTTTTCTTCCATAACTTATAGTAAAGACATTTTATTTCTCAAGAGTGTTTCCAAATCCAAATAACATAGAACTTTATCATAATAGGCATGGAAGGAGGATAAGATGGAGAAGGAAAATGGAGGTGGAAATTTTGGTAGAAAGTTTGAAAAGTTGACTTGATATTTCAACAAATTAGGTCAGAGAAAGTTGGACTTAAAATATTTCTTAAAATTATCCAAAGTCACATTCAAAATCTGACAGCCTATTTTTTTCCTAGATCACAGGAACTATGATAACCTTGTTTTGTTTTCTTGGTGAAATTAATGTTGAAACTATATAGTAAATACTGTTTAGTTCAAAATTAGCTTATTATGATCAGATTAAGGTTCGACTCTAAAAATAAAGATCTATTCACACACGTTCTTCTTAATGATGTGTATTCTGCAATGGAAAAAATAAAAATATGGTGTTTATTCATGCACTTTTAAAAATGTGAGTACTTTCTTCTATGTACTAACCTCTCAGACTAATCAGCCAGAATACCACTATGCACACAAGAGTAAATCTAAGGAATTTTCTTCAGAATTAATTAATTGCAACATGTAAAATTTAAACATCCTTTCAAATAAATTTCCAAGCTCTAATTAGTCCCAAAGACAGAGAGAGAGAGATTACAGTGGACTAGGATAAAATTTTCTTCTCTCAATCCTTGCATTCATCTGCTTTTCTATTTTTATCCCTTGGGCAAACTGATTCACAAATTAGAAAAATATGATGCAAGCACACATTTAATATATCAGCGATGCCAAGAACTTAAAAGAACTTGAGTTTGACATGAGCAAATCAGCATTCTTAATCTCCCAGCTAAGTTGAATGCTTTTAATTAAGCCACAAATGTGGGGGACCTTAATCTTTGGGAATGTTAATGTCAAATTGGCCATTGAAAACACTTTTGTTTTTAATACCTAACAATCTGACCAGCTTTACTGGTATTCTTAACCAAGGTAACTTTGCCCTGTTCTGAACTGATGATTAGTAAACATCTTATCCATGGAAGCAATTTTTGTATGAAAGTAGTAGAGATCCACTAAATTACCTTTACTCCAAATAGTTGGCTTGAGAAGGAATTGCCTTATCTCCATCTGCAAATATAAACAATTTTTTTTTTTTTCAGTTTTTGGCTAGGGCTGAGTTTGAACCCACCACCTCCAGCATGTGGGGCTGGCGCCCTACTCCTTTGAACCACAGGTGCCGCCCAATATAAACAATTGTGGCCTATCAAGGGCTATATTAATACTAGACAACTTAGGGTTAGTACTAGTAGTGAGAGTAGTACCAGCAGTAGCTCAGAGTTTTGTGAGTTTTTTCCCAGCCCTCATCCCAGTTGACGTTTGGGGCCTGATTCCTCTCTGTTGTAGCAGCTGCTCTGTGCTTTCCTCACAGGGTGTTTGTCAGCATCTGTGATTCTGGGAGAACATCCTCAGTTGTGACAATCTAAAATTACTCTAGATATTGATAAATATTCCCTGAAACTAGTATTTGCTAAGAACTTACGTCCTAAGTGAAGGATTACAGAATGTGACAGCCCAAAATATGCCACTTTGGCATACTGCTTCTTTTGGGCTAAAGGCAATTGATCAATAGTAAGTTCAAGAAGGGACTTTTCTTTTTCTTTTTTATTAAATCATAGCTGTGTCCATTATTGCAATCATGAGGTACAATGTCCTCGTGTCATATACTATCTGAAATATTTTCACCAAACTAGATAACATAGCATCGATGGCACTTTCTTAGTTATTGTGTTAAGATATTTATAGTCTGCATTTAGTATCAAGAAGGGACTTCTAACCTTACCTTGTACTTCCTGAAAAGAGAAAAAAATTATATAAAATATATCCTTCTTATACCAGGAGGAGAATAACATTCACATAACAGGGACAGAGAAATCTGTACAAATGAATCTTGTAAACTAGCCCTTCTCTGCCTAGTCACTTCTGCATGATTTACCACCTTAGCATGAAGACCCTGGTTTGTCATTTTGTCACAATTCGTCCAACTCGGTATACTCGTGCTTGACTCTAAATGCTTCTTTGGGTACTCATTTCCTTTCAAGCGTTTCTGTATCATGTAAAACTTATGTTAAATAAATGTGTGTGCCTTCTTTTGTTAATCAGTCTCATGTCAATATATCTTGCAGGCTCAGCTAAAACCCCTAAGAAGGGACACGTGAAATTTTACCTCTCCCACATAAGCACAGTTGAAGCACTTTACAGGTATAAACTGATTTAATCCTCAAAATCATCTTATCATGTAAACATTTCCAAATCCATTTTATAAATTATGGAAACTGGGGCACAGAAGTTAATTAGCTTTCTGTGGCTACACAGCTAATATGCATGTGGGAGAGCTGAAATGTTGGCCTAGACAATTTTGTGTGCTTTGTAAAAGGGAGCTATGATCATGTATTCATTTAGCAAATGGAATTGATTAAGAGTTTAATACATAGAAATGAGAAAGGAAAACAAATGAATAAGACTCGATTCTTATCTTTTTTTTGTTTTTGTTTTTTTTTCAATTCTTATTTTTAAGTTATGCATAGTTTGATAGCCCAGTTAGGGAAAGCAGTTAGTGTTTGAAGGAAGGAAGTACATAAGGATGGGATGTTAAACCCTCCTCACTCATCAGCCTCTTCCCCCTACATAGCTCTCTTTTTAGTTATTTTCCAGCTCCAGACTAACTGCCTCGTAGTAAATCCCTTAGGAAGTGCTCCCTGATGACTAAAACGTTACCTAAATGGAGGTTATCAATACCATTCCCTCCTGCAGCGTTTGCCATTCAATGAGAAACTAACATGGAATCAATGACTTTCCCATGCTACGAGAATCAATCCTCTACTAGTAGAAGGAAGGGTCGTATTTGGCCAGCACATTTACTGGAAACCTTGCAAAGAGAAATATTTCATGAATCTTTAGACTGAATTTCAATTATAGTCCTGTCCCTACCTAACTAGGTCCCTGGGAACATCCAGGTATCTGCCTCAGGATGTCAATGTAAGGGGTTGGACAGGATAATGTCTAAGATCCTTTCCAGTTCTAACATTCTATGAATCTCTGAATTACATGAATGTGTGGCACATATACCTGGATTACCTCACATTCATCTGAAAAGAAATAGTTAAACAATGATGGGGTTGGTTTTAGAATTTCCAGATTGTGAAGAATTTGTTTTATAATTTTAAGATTTGTAAATTGTGTTACTATTGTTCATCAATCTTCTATGGGCCAGTAAGAACAATATAGTTGGAGAAGATGGTTAATGACAGCTTAGTGTTAATGCTAAGAGCTGAGTGTTAATGCTAAGAGGGGCAGATTACATCCTCAGTGGAGCAGTTTATATGCTTAGTATATTTCAATACAGCCCTTTAGAGCTGCTTTTATAAAGAATTTGATATCTCCCTTATGTTTTGAATGAGGAAACAATAGAGGGGCAAAAACTTCAAGGACCAGCTTGAGGTCAACAACCAAAGTAAAGGGAACAATAGAATCAAATGCGCAGACTTGGCACATTTTAAGTCATTTTACCAATAACAATGGGGGAAAAAAAAGGTTTTGTTCTCTGGGCTTTATTTCATCTAATCTAGGAACCAGTTGGTTTGCCAATTTAAATCCATTTTGTTAAACCCATTAAAATTTATTATAACCATAATCACAATAAGAAAAGACAATAGAAACTAATCCATTTACTTGTTTTTAATCATTTCTGCAGACAAATTAAATGTAAAATTCTCCATGAACTGCCATTGTAAGAGATATGTCTATGGAACACAAAGAATAAAGACAATCCTCTTTTAGTTTTTCTTTCATGCACTGAAAACTTACCTTTGAATAACGGCAGACAAAATACATCACAGGGCAGCAGAACCTCAAATCTCTAGAAAATACTGTAAGGAAAAGCTCTTCTTTAAAATGTGTTAAACTCCTTAGAAGGGGACAGATGAAACTTACTAAATGCAGAATTCAAATGTCTTCATACAATAACTAGGAAAGTGCCACGAAGGCTATGTTAAACAGTTTGATGAAATTGTTTCAGATTGTATAAGAAACCAGCACATTGTACCCCTTGATTGCACTAATGAACACCTTGAGTTATGATTTAATAAAAAAAAGAAAGAAATAAAGTCTGTGGGAAGATGGCAAGAATGAAAACACTATACATCCACCAGGATGTACATTTTTTTTCATAGTTTTCACATCAAAAACACCTGGAGTATATCAATTGTGTGTTTTTTTCATCATAATTTCGAAGCTTCTTGTGAGGAAGTATTGATAATTTGTTTATTATTATAATCTTCACATATGAATTACCAGTAAAAGTGGGCAGTTAAAAGAATGGATGAAAGAACAAGCACCTTTTATTCATTCTCTACTCTGTGCAAATCCTTAAACCTCTCCCCTTCAGGCTGGCATAGAAGTGGAGATTTGATCAGCCAATTTACCCAGTTAATGTGAGCTATGTAGACAAACAAATAGGATAATCGTGGCCCAGAAATCTACTCCAGAGCCAGAATAATGCCGTTTGGTTGTCAATATTGATCACGTTTAATTAGAAAAACTGCCACATCTGTGTTGTCTTAGTGCTGTGTGGGCATCACCTAAAAGCAAAGGGATGACAAGCTGTTCCAGCATCTGCAGGCTTTATGTAACAAACATGTTTTCATTTGAGGAAATTTGTTCCTGTTTCTGAGCAGTATCAGAACCTTTGAGAATTTCCTATTATTTCCCTATACAAACTTCCTCCAGTGCTTATGATGTTAGGAGCTATTAATGTATAATTCCTGGTGTTATTAAAATAATGTTAATTTATTTTAATTCATACCATGTGAATATTTTCAGAGTGGATTTATAGTAGCGTTAAAAATCAGGATTAGGTTTTAAGAAATAATCACCTCAGGAAGAGAATGGAGTTATTGAAGATGCATTGTGACTTTGTGGATTATTAACCGGTCAGGTACCTATGTCCCTTCCAAGCACTCCTTTGGTCTTCCACAACGACTCTATTAGAGCCCTTTCCAGATGAAAGCACAGCTATAATCACTGTGTTTTATGCTACACACTTCGTCTCTCAAATAGCAGGTGACACTCATGGTGTGACTTGCTATTTGAGCTGTCTCTAAGTTGATCTACCATCAAAACTAGGAAAAAAACTGTCACTCTGCAGTAATAGTTAATAGAGGGTTAGAGTAGCAAGAATGCAACTGTTCATTTTGCCAGTACCCATAATTTGAAATGGTCATTCAGCAGTAACCAATTTACTCATCTTAGTGTTCAGGCTTAAGCATCTTGCATTTGCCTGAAGTTACCAGTAAATAAACCTCAAGAGTGAACTAGTCAATTATCAAGAATAAACCAAGCATTAAGATTCTTTATAACTATGGCATTTTCTTATCTGTACTTATCAATTAAATGTGCTGAAATTATGAATCTGCAAGAATTCATCTATTTTTTGAAAAGGCATATTAGAAAGGCATGATTCACTGTAGCTAAGACAAATAATTGATTGTCATATCTTCTATCTGAAAATCTTTTACCTGAAAGAACAAGTCTAAGAAGATTGTGGAGAGAGAAATTTGAAAAGAAAATCCTTTCTTACTTTGTTAAATTACTATTAGCTACTTAGGACAGAAAATAGAAAATGCATAAAACCAAAAGAAAATATTTTAAATCACCCTTAATACTTGGTGACAAGTAGTTAAAATTTTCATTTATATTATTTCAGTCATTTTACTCTATACATGTAGAGTATATATATGTACTCTATACATATATATAATTATATACATATACATATATCAGTGTGATTAAAACTTATGTTTAAAATTGAAATCATACCATACCATTTATATGGTTTTATAATAAAACTTTTTCCACTTAACAATACAGCACAGAAATACTTTTCTGATCCAGAGGATGGCAATTTGTTTGGTAAAAGGCCAAATAGTGAATATTTTAGGCTTTGTGGGCCATATAGTCCTCGTCACAACTATTTAGCTTCACTATTATAGTGGGAAAGCAACCGTACCCAAAATGTAAAGGAATGAGCATGACTATGTTCCAGTAAGACTTTATTTATAAAAACAGGCAGCATATTGTGTTCACGGAATATAACATAGTAAAAATATTAATTATTTCCAAGTTTATATGTAGGTGTAAGATACCACCTATTAATTCCCAGCAAATTTTTTTTCAGATATAGATAGATTATTCTAAAATTTATATGGAAAGGCAAAGGAACTGGAAGTACTAAACCAATTTTTCTAGGAAAATGTTGAAGTGGGAAGAATCATACTCTCTTATTTTAAGAAGTATTTAGAGCCACAGAAATCAAGACTGTATGATAGTGATGGAGGGCTAGATGCATCGATCAATGGAACAGCATAGAAAACACAGAAATAGATAGACACAAATATATGCACCTCATCTCTGACAAATAGCAAAAGTAATCCAAAGAGGAATGATAGTCTTTTCAACAAGTGATACTGGAGTAATTGGACATCCACCAGCAGAAGGAAATGAAGCTTAATCTAAATCTTAGACCTCATACAAAAATTAGCTCAAAATGAATCATAAATTTAAATGTAAATCAGTAAACTGTAAAACTTTTAGGAAGTCTTTGAGATCTAGGGCTTGGTAAAGACTTCTTAGCCATAACATCAAAAGCACAATTAAAAAATCAATAAATTTGACTTAATCAAAATTAAAAGCTTTTTTACTATGAAAGACCTTATTAAGAAGATGAAAAGACATATTGGGGGAAAGTATTCACAAACCATGTATCTGACAAAGAACTCACATAATAGGATATTACTACAGACCTACTAGAATATCTAAAACAAAAAATGACAAAACTAAATTCTGGTAAAGATAGAGAGAAACTGGACCTCTTATACACTGTTAGGCCAGGGGATTATAAAATGGTACCGCTGCTCTGGGTTCTCTTGAAAAGCTAGACATGCTTACCATCTGACCCAGGAACCACCTTCCTAGCCATTTATCCTAGAGAAATGAAAACTGAATAAAAATCTACTTACAAATGGCCATAAAGCTTTTCTTATAATAGCCAAAAATCAGAAACAACCATAATGTCCTTCAGTAGGTAAATGGTCAAACAAACTATGGTATATCCACCCCATGGAATACTACTTAGCACTAACTGAGCTATTTACACATGTAATATAATGGACACATCTCAAGAACATTTTGCTGAGTGGGGTGAAAAAAGACAACTTCAAAAAGATTGCATACTATATGATTTCACTTAAATAACATTCTCCAAATGACAAAATTACAGAGAAAGAGAACAGATTAGAGGTTGCCAAGGTTTAGGAAGAAGAGGTAGGATGACTATAAAATGGTAGCATGGGGGAGACTTGTGATGGACTAGTTCTGTATCTTGATTGCAGATGTGATTATAAGAATCTATATTCATTGTACTAACGTCAATTCCCTGGTTTGATGTTGTACTGCAGTTACCAATGGTAGTGAAATGTAACCAGTGGAAAACAACTAGGTGAAGTGTACCTGAGACTTCTGTATTTCTTACAACTCCTGTGAATCTATAATTATTTCAAAATACAAAGTTAAAAACAAAAACAAAAATGAAACAAGTGGCAAACCATATTGCCATAGTTTGGTTATAATTTTCCAGGCCCTGATGTAGACCATTACCTGTTATAATACTTTTATTTCCTATATAAGTCTTTTATTAAAATAAGCATTTATTTAACCTACCCTCTATCCTTCCCAATTTTCATTTTTATAAGACCTAGGATATTTTTTATATTTTTATACATCTACAATTATTGCTTCAGAAAGGATATGTAAAATTATGGTTTCAAATGTATACATATCTTTAAACTTTGGAAATAAAAATGGCAAATTACCTTCTAAAAAATGTATACCAGGGGGTGGCACCTGTGGTTCAAAGGAGTAAGGAGCTGGTCCCATATGCTGGAGGTGGTGGGTTCAAACCCAGCCCTGGCCAAGAACCACAAAAAATAAAATAAAATAATAAAAAATGTATACCAATTTGCATTTCTATTGAGAGTGAATAGAAGTATATATACACCCACACACTCATCAACAATGCATTTTATCTTCTTAAAAAACATAATCTCTGTACACTTATCAAGGGGCTTTTTGTTTGTTTGTTTAAAATGTGTTTTCCCTTGATTTCAAAACTTTGCTCATGTTGGTCCCCTGACTGGGACATTGTCTCCTTATCACCTACCTGATTCACACTCAAACTTCAAATCCCAGATAAGGCAGCACTTTCTACAGAACACTTCCCCAAACCCTTTTTCTAAGTTAGGTGACCCTCTTATTCACTTTCATAGCATCCTGTAAGTACCATATCCCTGTGGTCACAGCTTGTTTAATTGCATATATTTCTAGACGTCAATTTCTCTGAAGACAGCAGCTTTCTCTTGTTACCTCTTTTATGTCCATGTGAGCACAGAATGTGACCATACATATTCATTAAGTATGTATTGAATTAATGAGTAAAAAAGAATACATCAATTAGAAGAGGGACATATAACAACAATGATAGTGTGGGTCAGGTACCATGCAGGAAAAATAAAGGCTTTCTACCTATGAATTTTCATATCAGGTCAAGCTTGAGGAATACTCCTATCTCAGAAAAAGGGATTTATCACATGATTGTAGCTCAATAACACTGACAATTAAGATTATCCAAATAGCATTCATTGTGCTGACTGTCCACACTCCTAGTTACTTTTGGTATTCCTAGTTATTTAGTTTTTAGGCATAGACTATATATGAGTGTGTCATAAAGCTTAAATTTCTTATTCTATAGCAATTATATTTTTTACTAAAAATTAATAAAGTAACATCTGATTTGTAGATTTGTCACTCATGAATTTTATTATCACAGGTATATTACCTGGAGTTCCATAGTCACCTCTTCTGGAAAGTGGTGATCACATCAGTACATTTCCAACCTCCATTCTTGCCAGGGGTTGTCTTCCTGTTTGCTTCCTAGAACTACCCCAGGCATTATTTTTAAATCCTTTTGATACTGTACACAAGGACTTAAAAGGCTCCTTAGAGCAAAGTTTTTTCACTTCTTTTAACTTTTAAAATTTTTAAATAGCTTCTAAAACTCTTTGTGAAGTTGTTAAACCTCTGTGCCTTTTCTGCCTTAGCCAGATTCATTCCCTGATTGTACTTGAATTAGACATTACATGTAGAGGTGTTATTCCCCACTTCTTACTTCTGATAAAACTGCTATGTCCCTTCTTCCACAAGGGTTTGAAGTGTGATTCAATGGTTTTATCAGAACTCCTTCTTTCATCTATGTGAATTTGTTCCTCATGTGCAAGGGGTTATTGCATTTAACATACCACTAATTTATCTAAAGTAGTTAGGTTTATTGTAGGTAGAATAGCTTTAACAAAAAAATCAGAAAATATGTTTACCGAATGAGAATTAAGTGTAAATAAAATGTTTCTTATTCGAAAATTTACATTTTAGACATAAGCATTATAAACAGTTGATAAAGAAGGCTATGGAATGTTCCACAGTCTGACCTAGAAATGAGAGGAAGTCTAAAGATGTAGGTAACACATACAGTGGAAACACACCTCTAGGAGAGAGTATAGGGTTAAAAATGCTTGGCACTAGAGACAGAGTGATCTGGACAAAAGCCAAGAATCACTGCTGGCCATGAGTACTGAAAAGAATACTCATTAGACACAGCATAGTGTCCCAGCCCTAAGTCATATATTAACAGTGATAAGATTAAGGCAAGGCAGAAGGGCAGTAAACAGATGTGTCCTGTGTCCAGTACTACAGTTAAACAAAAACTATTTGTTTTTTAATCTTTACTCTCTCTTTGAAACTTTCCATTGTACTGTATTTTCTCATGCTTGAGATTTCAATAAAAGCCAGTGAGGAACATTGGGGGGGCCACCCCCTTGTTTCTCTTTGTGGAGAGCTTGCTGCTGATGGCCTCTCTGGGTCCCTCAGCTCAATGCAAATGGACTGAGTAGGTGTTATTCATTTTGTGTGGAGTCTCACCAACATACACCAAACTGTATTCCTGTTACTCACATGCTGAGAGACTCTGTGCTGATTATTTAACCTCTCTTAAAGTCAGTTTCCTCATCTATTAGCCAAGGGAAGTAAACAAAAAGAAAGATAAATTCCCTTCCAGTTTAGAAATTCTGTACTTCAGTAATACAATTGCTCTATCCTCTCAAGTAGTAAAATTGATCTTGGGAATTCCCGTACGCTCTAATTAAGTTTCCTTTCCTTGGACATCAGTCTGTGTTCCTTTTTTAAGCCCAGATTCTTTTCACTATTCCCATATTTAGAACTATGAGGAGTCCCTAAATAGACTTGATTTCAGTTGGTCCCCATGAACTCTCCCTACTGTCCTCAAGCTTGCTCCTTCCCATCCTTTGCCTAACCTGATCAGCTCTCTTGTCCTTCTGGGCCAGCTCTCTATTCCTATCTAAACCAGTCTTCATACGTGGGAGAAGACCCAACTTTGCACTCAAAGTCTCATTCCCAAATTTCATCCTTAAATTTTACAAAAGCTCTTCCTTTTTATTATAACATGAAAGTGGGACTTTAATCAAAAGGGGGGGGAAGAAAACTAATATCCATTAAAATATCTACTGTGTGCCACACTTTTATGTCACATTCACTCCTCACATCTCTTTCTTGTAATATATATTATTTCTCCCTATTTTTTTTGAGTTGAGAAAATTGATGTTCAAGAATTAAATTGCTGAGATTAAGATATGAATTCAAACTTTGAGTCCATTACACTTGATAATTTGCTGTCTTTCTACAAGACAACAAAGCCCACTATGTGTTATAATCTCCCAGAGATCTGGATTATTATTTCAGGAACCTCCAAGAAGGGAGGGTGGAATTAAACTCTAGCTCTGTCTTTAAGGACATCTAGGACATAGCCAGTGGAATTTATTACATAATTATTACTAATACTTGATTTGAGGGAAAAAATGTTCCCCCTGATTTAAAATTTTTATATATAACTTGCTAAAGAAATAAATGACATCTTACCCAGAGTATCATCTTTTTCTACACATAGACACTTACTTTCATAGACTTTTCAGGTGACAGTCTCAGACTAAATCACCAACTCTCACCATCACACATCCTCAGGTACAGAAGAGATAATGGTGCCACAGTAGATACTCAACAAACATTACTCTGTGCCATTCCTTCTAGCTCTATCTAACCTGAGCTATCTCAAAGATAGCACAGAAATTTCAAGACACTCATGGCTCATAAAACTGCAGCTGCTACAGATGTACAATTTTAATTTCATGGTAAGTATGCTCAGGGCTACACAAAGTCACATAACCATCTTTCCTTTGTTCTCTTATACCTGTACACATGCCTTTCTTTTCTTTGAGCCAATGGGTCATAAAGTGTGAAAATAAAAGTCTTCATTGAGGGAGAATGGATGTGCCACAGGGTACATGTCCGAGCAGGGGGAGATAACCAGAAGTGCTTCTGGCCAACACTTTTTGAAGTAGAACATAAGACAACTTTGCAGTCAGAGGAGGGATAATAACATCTGAAGTTAGCTACTTTGCTACAGGGCTTGCAAGTGTCTAGCATTAGAGAGGTCAATATGTGATCAACAGGTAAGGAGTGAGCCAGAAGAAACAGCAGCAGGAGAAATAGATAAGGAACAAAAAGAGCTGAACAAACAGCCTCAGACTTGAGATATGGCCACAGGGTGTTTGTTGGACTGGAACTCTGCAGCACTGAGTTTGAGTACTTTTGACCCTTTTATAATTGTGTCATTCATCAAAGAAGCCACACTGGAAATGCAGAGCTAGACTGTGTGCTCACTTGTTGACTGAAAGGTACATACAATTCATCTAGGAATGGCAGAGGGTCAGAGATGAAGGCCTCTTGTTTCCTGAACAGGATTACTTCACAAAGCTGGGAGGTGGCCAGTAGTCACAATTTTGATCCATGCAACCACTGCAAGGACACTGGACCACTGAAAAGGCATCCCAAGATTCTTAGCTGAGGCATTTTCTGACCCCATAAATATTTACTACCAGGCCCAGTGCATCTATAGGGGCAACACAGAATGAGATCAAATGAAATCATGTACATAATCCTCCTCAGCATAGCACATAACGCATATAGGTATTCACTAAAAATTGGTAAACTTCTCTGAATGGAACTTATTCTGGACAGAGCAAGTTTGAGATTCTTAGGAGAATATTACAAGGACATGTCATTATTCAATGGGACACTACTAAGACATGGCTCAAATTCAAAAAAATAGAAGCAAATTTATTTATGTGGGAAGGGGTGGAAGCAGAAGAGGCCAGTGCTAACTGTACACTTAGGGCCAGCTGAGCAACACCATACAAGCCCTTTACCTTATCTCTTCCATTTTGATCATCAGTTGCTCAGTGACCTGACTTGCAGACCATGATGTTTGTTTGTTCACTTGTTTTGAATCAGAGTCACACTTGTTGCCTAGAGTGGCATTAGCCTAGCTCACAGCAACCTCAAATTCCTAGGTTCAGGCGATCCTCTTGCCTCAGCCTTCTGAGTAGCTGGAACTATAGTCACCTGCCACCATGAACAGCTAATTTATCTTTTAGTAGAGAAAACTACAACTAATCTTTTAGAAGTCTCATTCTTGCTCATGCTATTCTTGAACTCCTGGCCTCACCAAAGTTCTAGGATTACAGGAATGAACCACCCACACCCACCCTACAGGCCATATTTATTATACACATTTCATGATAAAATATGCTACTAAAAGCTTAAGTCACTGGCCCAGTGGTAGAAAAAGGAAATTTCTTTGATGACTTCTTTCCCTCCTAAGTGCCTATGTGCCTTCCCACATATCCCAGATCTGAAATCTAAGCTCCAGTAATTGCCCCAATATCTTCCATTCTCCATCAACAGAAGTGCTAGTAGTTTGGGTCATGGCCTCTTCTTTTCCTTTTGGCTTGTAAAAAAGAAAAACCACACATTTTAGACTTCAATTATGAGCTCTCCTGCCTGACCCTACTGGCTTGGAAACCACGAAATGATCTCTCTCTGTGTATCATATTTCTCCTTTTAGAAAGATCAAGTGAGACTCAATTGGCAGAGACATTATGAAAAGAATAAGAGTGAAAACTGGAACTGCTTCAAAGAGCAGATGCCACAAGAACAAACCTGGTTAATAAGCTAAATTTTAAATACATTTTTTTCTTTCTAGCAAAGTAAACATCAGTAAGAAAACAGGCACCATACATGTGTCATAATGTCCAACCACTTTAAAAAACGTTGCATTCTAATGGACCTTGGGGTAGAAAGGATAAACAGAAATGTAAGGAATATTATTTGAACTCCTACCATGTGCCAACCATCTCAATATTGATTTTAAATGTTATTTCACTTTCTGAAACTACCTCAGAAAAACGTTTGCAGTTTGGGTGGAATTTAAGTCTGTCTTCATGTCTTCGTTTGACCATTGGAACTTATTACTTGCCTACAATGAAAACCTTTTTTTACCATTCCTTTAAAAATTAAAAGCAAAATCTGTTCAAAAGGGTATGTCAGGAGTCCCCAAGACTACCCCCATGTTTAGAGATTCACTGGAAGGATTCACAGCACTCAAATCTAGTTGTACTCATGGCAAAGATTTATTACAGCAAAGTAGTAAGTATAGACAGCTGGCTGGAAAAGGAGAGGAAATGTGTGCTGAATCCAGAGGCTCTTCTCTCCCCTGAGGGTCATGTAGAGCACTCTTTCTCCACCAACAAAAATGTGGTTTTCATGCCATGGTGCTGCTCAAGGAAGCAGAAGCTTTTCGTTCCTTCATGACCAAGGTTTTAATTGCAAGCTGGTCACATAGGCACCCTCTGCCTACTGCATAACAACATTCCATGCTCCCAGAAGCAGCACAGGTATTTAGCATAATCGCATTGTTTATATAGTCTTGGCACCGTGAACCAACTTACCAGTTAACTGTTGAGTGGACCTCTCCTACAGCCAACCAAAGGTCACCTTGCAAGCAGAACTTTCTAAAGACAGCTGTTTGCAGGTATGCCAAGTTAACTCTTTTTTGCACAGATGAGGTAGTAAATTGATGCTTTCATGTGTGCTCCTGCCCATGACCAGCCCCTCTTCCTTTCTTGATAAAATAGAAAAAGGTAAAGTAAGAAAATGATAGCCAAGCTAGAAAAATAATCTCCATGGTCCGGAAATGGGACATTGTGGACATACAGCAATTAGAGGTTGAAGTAGTACTGAAGCACACTATATATTTAGAATAAACACTGAAGAATGCAACAATATTGGAAAGGACTAGTGCATAGGGTCACAAATTTACTTATAGAATATTAGGTTTACTTTAGAAATCCGCCAATTTGCAGGTGACTTTGCAATTGGAAAAACTGGTATTTTGCAAGTTGAAAATACTATTTAGAATAGTTCATATCCAGTAGTGCTAAGTGCTCACATTGAAGCTAAGCAGAATTAAAGTAAAACTTTTAAATTTAACCAAATTAACTAAATGTGCTTGGTTTCAGAATCATTTAAGTTTAATCCTCAGTTGGTAACAAACGTCCTACAAGTAGCTTTAAATGCAGCTCTATCAAGTAGAACTTTCTAAGATAATGGAAGTCTTCTGCTATCTAACATAGTAGCTACTAGCCACATGTGGTGATTGAGCACTTGAAATATGGCTAATAGGACTGAGAAACTGAACTTTTTATTTATTTTATTTCATTTTAATTAATTTAAATTCAGCTATATGTGACCAGTGACTTCATTATTGAAAACATGTTTTCTAATAGGTTGTTCTTATTACAGGAGAGTGTTTTAAAATGTTTTGACAAAACAGTTGATTTTGAGAGAGAAAGAGAGAGTGAGAGAGTGTGTGTGTATTTAAGCAGAGTCAACAACTCCATTTACAAACATACATGCCTAATTATCAGAAAGAGAAATTCCAGGACTACTTTAGATTATCTCAACTTAGCTCGTCTATCATCTCTTCATATTTGTAACTTGACTCATTAAAAAGTCTATAACCACTCTTCATCCATGTAAGTGGGGGGAGAGGCAAGGAAAACTCCTTAAATATGCAACTTCTTTGTAATCTCTTTGAATAAGCTAATTTTTCTTAGAAAAGAACAAGAGGAGAAGGAAGCAATAACAGGGGAATCAATATTATACATGAAAAATGGGTCATTAGTTTTATTTACTGCATTTTGCTTTTAAAAAACCAGAATGGATTGCTTTCCTTTTCTTCTGTGAATCATATTGTGAAACTAAAGATTCATCAGGACACCATGGGAAACTAAAAATAAAGTGATACGGACATGCTGAAACATTAGATTAGGTCATGAGGAGTAAGCTTCAAGGAACAACATTCATTTGTTTATTAACTTCATAATATGCACTGAATAATTCCAGCACACAAGACAGTATGCTGAGTACGATGGATGGGTAAAGCTAAGTCCCTGACCTCAATTAATTCTAATCATGACCTGACACCTGAAGTGAATAAAAGTTTGAAAAGGTGTTATATTCCTGTCCAGAAAGATGATCAGAAAATTTTCAGATGACAGACAGAATTTTTATAGATGACAGAAAACTATAGTATTCATCATTCTATCTCAAAAATAGATATGAACTAAATGGAATGTAGTATCCTAGGTTGGATCCTGGAATGGAAATTATTAGTGGAAAACCTGGCAAAATCTGAATAAAGGCTGAAGTTTAGTGAATAGTAATGAATCCTTAGTTTTGACAAATGTATCATGCTAATATTACTACCAGGAGCAAATGAAAGAAGAATGCACACAATTCTCTATACTACCTTTGCAAATTTTCTGTATATCTAAAATTATTCAAAAATTAAAAGCTTGTTAAAAATATATGGGAGGATAAACTAGATAGTCTAAAGCTCCTGAGAGTTCTCTCTAGGGTCCTGGCAATTAGCTAACTGGGACTGAGGATTGCCTCCCTACTCAGAAGGAAGGGGTTACACATGACGTCAATGACTCCCAAAGTCTCCAAACACTCCTATAAGTAGCAGGCACTCAAGTCTAGACTATTTGGCAATCTCCAGTGTCAAGTCTACTCTCCCACTTGCTTCATAAAAACGTAGAGCAAAGGGGTGGGATACCTGTTTTAGACATAGTGAGACATGCCATTTTGAGAGGATAGGAGATCCATGTACCTTCTGATTATTCTTTTTTTGTTAATTCCAGTCCACACCATGTTCACACAAGCCCATTTCATAAATTATACTGAATAAATTATATTCAGAAATATCATCATACTTCATTTCTGATTTTGTCTTTTTGAACATTTCTATGTTTTCTTACTAACAGAAAGGGAAAAGTTTGAAAACCCTACCTTTCTAAAGTTGAAAGTCAAAGAAAGTCTGAGCAGTAGGGGGGACCAGGACCTAAACAGACCACAGATATGAATATGCACAACGAAGTCTGAACATATAGACTAGCTAGAATGTCAGTTCCAAAACTAGTCTTTAAACTGTCATTCTAATGGTGGTGTATGCACAATTTGTGCAAATAAGCATTTCAGTATAAACATTTACATGTGCCTGTTCAAAATGCATTAACTTATATGAATCAAAAATTTCAACAATGTCATCCCTAATTTTAAATGTCTAACTGTAGGTTTATAAGCAAATATTATCATTATAGATAGGAAATGTTGACTAATTTGTTTGTATAAATTTAGGGTTAGACTGGAGTCACTTCAAACAGAAAAATTCAAATTTTGCAAAATACCTATAGAAAGTTTTCACTTACCACAGTCTGTGTACTTAATGAGGAGTATAGCTTGTCTTCACAATTTTAAAGGCAGCTGGAGGTCTTTACACATCAGTATAGACAAGCCTATGCAAGACCTTCTAACACTGAGAACAGGTTTTTAAATAATGTGTGAGAACTCTGAGGTTATAATATAGTTAGTACTCTCACATGACAAATAAGAGAAGAAAAATCAATTCCCACCCTAAGAATGAAAGAGTGGTCCTGCAGGGGCAATATATCAATTGAATGAACAATTTGAAATTTGGGCAACACACTTTTTAGAAGAATAGATTTATATCCTCTGTGAAAATGCAGGGCTCAGAGTTTCATCAAATAGTTTCACAGGCAACAGTCAGTAAATTTCTTCAGAGTGAGGAAAAGAAAGCAGTTAAAAGCAAGGTTCTGCCTGCATCTTTTATTATACATGTATTTTTAATTGTTTTTATTATTAAATCATAGCTGTGTACATTAGTGCAATCAAGGGGTACCATTTGCTGGTTTCATATACAGTCTGAACTATTTTCATCAAACTGTTTAACACAGCCTTCATGGTATTTTCTTAGTTATTGTATGAAGATATTTGTATTCTGCATTTAGTAAGGCCTGTACCCTTCTAAGATGCACTGTAGGTGTGGTCCCACCAATTACCCTCCCTCCACCCCAACCTCACCCTTCCCCTCCCATCTCTTGCCTCTCTCCCCATATTCTTGTGCTATAGTTGGGTTATAGCCTTCAATTATATATGTATTAAATATATTCCCCCACCTCTAAGGCTTTCTATAGGGGTGGAAAGCCTAATGACCATGTTTTTCTCCCAGATCTTCCCCAAATCAAGAACACTTTTCCATTTTCTTGGTAATTCTATAACAACAAAATATTTTCAGCCTGCCTCAGATACTTTTCAAATGGGAATAGAGATTCTCTTCTATCATTGAAAGAAAACTACCTAAGTAGTCTGAATCATAGAGAAAAGGTGCTTGAGATTGTATAGTTATGTGAGTTAAATTGTCACACCATTATCTGGGTCTTGGTTCTGTGGATTCTGGCTACATTGAGCTCTACTGGAGCTAGAGCCAGATCTGTGAGCAAACTGGTATAGCCCTGGGTCAGTGGGATTACTCTCACACTGCATCCCAGAGGGCTTGGTAAGATGTCATATTTATTCAAACTGTGCCCTAGAAGGTAGGATGTGGAGCACTGCCCTTTATTCATAAGTCATGTTCTTTTTTACATATTCTTTCATCTCTTGTGATATCCACTTTTTTAAATAAAGAGATATTTAGAAATTTTATTTTCAGAACACTCTATCTTAAATCAATCTTCTAAAGAAATTTTTAGTTAAAACATCACGTTCTTATGACATTTGCTAAATAAATTTTCTAATATTCTTTGGAAAAAAGGGGTATGTTTTATAAATCTGGGCACTCCTATGTTATGCACATAAATATTTAGGACTGTTATGTCTTCTTGTTGAATTGCTTCCTTTACTATTATATAATGGCCATCTTTGTCTTTCTATAGTATTGTTGACTCAAAGTCAATTTTATCTAATATGAGAAGGGTTATACCTGCTTTCTTTTGGTTTCCATTTGCATGGAATATTTTTTTCCATCCCTAACAGGAAGTTTATATGAGTCCTTATGGGTTAGATGTGTTTCCTGGAGACAACAGATACTTGAATTGTATATTTCACTCATTCAGCCAACCTCTCTCTCTTAAGTGGGCATTCAGACCATTCACATTGATAAATTACAATTGAAGTGTGGGATGCTGTTCATCCTGTTGGGTGGTACCTTGTTACTTTGTTCCACCTGTTGTGCTAATGTTTTATTTGAGCCTTGATCTTTAGCTTTTGAGTGGTTTTACTCTGGTGGTGTCTATTGTGCTGATTCCACATATAATGCAATTATGAGTATTTCCTGTATGGCAGGTCTGATCTTGACAAATTCCCTCAGCATTTGCTAGTCTGAAAAAGTCTTTATATTTTGTTCATATATAAAACTTAGTTGTATAGGAGATAACATTCTAGTCTGGCAATTGTTCTGTTTAAGAAGACTAAAGATGGAGCCCCAACCCTTCTGGCTTATACGTTTTCAGGTGAGAAGTCTTCAGTTAGCCTAATGGGTTTGCCTACATAAATTACTTGATTTTTCACCTCGTGAGTTGTAATACTTCCTCCCTTATGTTGATTTTGGCCAGTCTGATGACTATATTTCTTGGTATTAACTCTTTGTAATGAATCTTGCTGGTGTTCATTGAGCTTCTTTTACCTGGATTTCTAAATCTCTAGTAAGACCAGAAAAGTTTTTCTCAAATAAAGCCTCAAATAGGCTTTCCAGGCCTTGTGCATCTTCTTCATCCTCAGGATGCCTTTGATTCTTATATTTGATTCTTTATATTATTGTAAAATGGAAAATATACTTCCATGTTACATAATTCCATATTTCTTGTATGCTTTATTCATTTCTCTTAATTACCTGTTTTTTTATTTTTTGATTGAATTAATTTGAAAGAATAGTCTTCAATGTCTGAGATTCTTTCTTCTTCCTTCTTCTTTTCTTCTTCTTCTTCCTTCTTCTTTCTCCTTCTTTTCTTCCTTCTTCTTCCTTTCTTCTTTCTTCTTTCAGTGTTTATTCTTAAAATAAATTTTCCACTATGTTTTCTTTTTTCTTCTTTTTTTTTTGAGACAGAGCCTCAAGCTGTCACCCTGGGTAGAGTGCCATGGCATCACAACTCACAGCAACCTCCAACTTCTAGGCTTAAGTGATTCTCTTGCCTCCGCCTCCCAAGTAACTGGGACTACAGGTGCCCACCACAATGCCCAGCTACTTTTTGGTTGTAGTTGTCATTGTTGTTTGGAAGGCCCAGGCTAGATTTGAACCCACCAGCTCTGCTATATATGGCTGGCACCTTAGCTGCTTGAGCTACAGGAATGAGCTGAGGCATGTGTTTTTTATTTTCTTAAATGAATTTTTTATTACCAGAATTTCTTTTTTGTTTTTTTGTTTGTTTTTGGTAATATGTTGACAGCTGTAGTGAAATTTTTATTCATAAAGCAAACATTACTAATCTAAGCAAAGAGATAAAGAGCAGCATTATAACAGCCTACAACTTTAACACCTGACTGACAGAACTGGACATATCATCCAAGCAGAATATAAAGAAGCAATAACACTGGACTTAAAAGAAAGACTAGAGCAAATGAGCCTACCAGACATCTACAAAACTTTTTATCCCTAAACCACTGAAGATACAGTCTTCTAATCGGCACATAAAATATTCTCAAAGACTGATCATATCTTAGGCCACTTATTCACTTCTTATGTAAATGAAGACTTTTATTTTCACATATTATAACCCAAAAATATCTCAACAAATTTTAAAAAATAGAAATTATACCATCTATCTTCTTAGACCACAATGGAATAATTAAACTAGAAATCAACTCTAGGAGAAACACTCAATTATACACAAAGTCATAGAAATTAAATAATGTGCTACTGAACAATTACTGAGTCAATAACGAATTTAAGTAGGAAATTCAAAGACTGCTTTAACTGAATGACAAGAAACCTAAGCAACCAAAATTCATGGGATTCAGCAAAATCATTCCTAATGGGAAATTTCATACACTTATATGCCTACATTAAAAAGACATAAAGATCACAAAATAACAATCTAATTTTATGTCTCAAGAACCTAAATTCAAATCCATAATGCATATGAAGACGAAGCAAACCAAATCTAAAGCCAGAGAAGAAAAAATAAATAACTACATTCAGAGCAGAACTAAATGAAATAGAAACCAATCCCTTCTCAAAAAATATAAAGGATCGATGAAATAAACAGTTGAATCTTTGAAAAGATAAATGAAATTGATAAACTTCTTGCTAGATTAATCAGGAACAGAAGAGAAATGACTCAAATAAATTCAACCAGAAATGATAAAGGAGATATTACATCTGAAACACAGAAATACAAAATACCATCTGTGGACACTATGAAAATCTCTATGCATATACACTCAAAAATATAGAGAAAACCAACAAATTCCTAAAAACACACAACATCCCAAGAATCAATTAGGAAGAAATATAGTTCTTGAACAGACTCATAACAAGCAACTAGATTGAAGCAGTAATAAAAAATATCTTCCAACAAATATGAGACTTATAACAGATGGGTTCACAGGTGAATTTTTATCAGATCTACAAAGAAAATCTGGTACCCATACTATAGAAATTATTCCATAGCATTGAGAAGGAGGGAATTCTTCCCCAACTCATTCTACAGAGTCAGTATCACTGTGGTACCAAAGCCATGAAACAACACAACAATAAACACCACATGTATACTCTGTTAAACTAAAACTAATTGATAAGCATACATGTGCACAGGGGGAAGTAAAACTCAGTAAACCTTGAGGGTGGTAAAGGAGGGGATGGGTAAAAACCTACCTAATGGATGCAATGTACATTATCTAGGTGACGGGCAGTTAAAACCCTGACTCAAGCATAACAAAACCGATACAAGTAACCAAAGACATTAGTACCCCCATAATATTTTGAAATTTACAATAAATTGATGGATATGTTTATCAGGATAAAATTCAAATCCATACTGCATATGAACTTTCACTAGTTTATATAATCAATAAATTTTCCATCAGAGCACAACAAGTGATACTGATTTCTTAAATTTCTAGAAATTCTTTCCCTTTGAAATGTTTTACTGTGCAAGCTTTTAAGATGATATGAAATAGCCTTTGTTGACTCTAATCATCTCTTCCAACATACATATCCTTCCCTATTCCTCTTCATTTGGAAACATTCATTCATACTCTGGGTTTTCTTTAGGGAATACATTCCTACCCTCACCGTTTATTACCTTTCACCATGCTATTCATTACTAGAATACCCTAAAATTCTTGTGGAAGGCACTTCTTTACTATAATTACTTGTCAATGTCTGTGTTTCCATTTGACACTAAATTCTATAAGGGCAGCAAATATGTTTGTTTTATTTACTCTTATTTTTCATTATCTAGCACAGTGTCTGCACTAGATAATGTGCTAGGAGGAAATCAATAAATATACCTCAGTGGATGAAAAACTAAAAGTGCTATTACCACCAAAGAAAAACTACATTAATGAGGAAGTAAAAACATGCTATAAGAAAGAGATATTGTTCACCTTCCATGAAGAAACAGAAATATTTTTTATGAAGACAAATGTTATTATGTTTATTTTTGTTAATGGATACAAAAATAAAAAATGAATACATAATAGTTTATCAACTTATTTTTAACTATTCAAGTTAAACATATATTTCATGATATTCACAATATATTTTTGACACAAAATGGATAATATATAATTGAATTCTATTTGTGTTTGACATAAACAAATGCATATAGACATACACAATGGGATATTTTCTATTGATTTAGAAATATTTGTTTTCAATTATTATGAGTACATAATAGTTGTATATCTTTAAAAGATACATGTGATGTTTTAATACAAGCATACAATGTGAATTAATCAAATCAGGGTAATTGGGGTGTCCATCACTTCAAACATTTAACATATCTTTGAGGTGGGAACATTCTGATTCCCCTCTTTTAGTTATTTTAAACTTATTCTTTTTTTTTTTTTTTTTTGTGGAGACAGTCTATCACCTCGGTAGAGTGCTATAGAGTCACAGCTCACAGCAACCTCTAGCTCTTGGGCTCAAGTGATTCTCTTGCCTCAGCCTCCCAAGTAGCTGGGACTACAGGCACCCACCACAGAGCCCGGCTAATTTTTGATGCAGTTTGGCCAGGGCCAGGTTTGAACCCGCAGCCCTCAGTATATGGAGTCGGTGCCCTACTCGCTGAGCCACAGGTGCCACCAATCTTGATTATAATCACTTGGTTGTGCTTTAAAATATTGTTCATTCTTCTTAGCAAAGTATCTCAAGAATGGAAGAAAAAGTATCCAATGTACTCAGACCTAATATGAAGCTAATTTATAGCTTTCATTTGAAGGCTAAAACCCAATTATAGCACAAGAATATGGGCAAAAGGGCAAAGGAGGGGAGGGAAGAGGGGAGGATGGGTGGAGGAAGGGCAATTGGTGGGATCACACCTACGGTACATCTTAGAAGGGTACAGGTGAAACTTACTAAATGTAGAATACCAAGGTCCACATATAGTGATTATGAAAATGCCATGAAGGCTATGTTAAAGAGTTTGATGAAAATATTTCAGATTGTATATGAAGTCAGCACATTGTGCCCCATGATTGCACTAATGTACACAATTATGATTTAATAAAAGTTTAAAATATATATATTATTAATTATATCTCACTACTTAACTATATTTTTGTATCCATTAATTATCCCCACCCTATCCCCCACTCCCTGCTACTCTTCTCAGCATCTGGTGATGTTAATCACCATTCTATTTTCTGTCTCTGTTGAAATCAATTGATTTAGTGTTTAGCTCCACATATGGGTGAGAACATGAGAGATTTGTCTTTCTGTGCTTAGCTAATTCACCTCACATAATGTTCTCCAATTCTATCCATGTTGTTGCAAGGACAGCATTTAATTCTTTTTATAGATATGTGATATTCCACACAGTGGGATTTTAGAGAGAAGTTTTCATTCTACTTTATACATTTTGTATTATAAAATTTTAAACCATTTTTAAATCATAAAATATAAGGAAAACTAAAAACCTTTGCTACTCTGGTTTAGTTTTCCTGATAAATGCTATGATGGTAAGAATGTCCATATATCATAGAAAATGCATATGTCAACAGAATAAAATATCAAATTTGCCATTATAAGACATATGTTTGTCCTTTTAATTTTTTCATTAAAAAGGCTGGGTGTAGTGGCTTAGACCTGCAGCACTCCGGGAGTCTGAAGCAGGTGGATTGCTTGAGCTCATGAGTACAAGACCAGCCTGGATAAGAGCGGGACCCGTGTATCTACTAAAAATAGAAAAACTGAGATAAGAGGATTACTTGAGGCCAAGAGTTGGAGGTTGAAGTAAGCTATGATGATGCCATTGCACTCTACCCACAGCAACAGCTTGAGACTCTTATTTCAAAATTTTTATTAAACAGTAGCATATATATCTATATAGAAAAGTGTACAAATCATAATTCTGCAGGTTAATATAAATTTTGAGAGAATACCTATACTGTAATTGTCCTTATTATATTATTTAACTCTTTAAACATTCTTCTATCCCATTCTTTAATATTCTTTTTCCTACTAACTCTAATGTCTGAATCACCTCTAAATCTCTGTTCATTGTTTTGTGTTGGTTTTTGCTATCATTGGTTTTTAACCTCAGCCTTTAGGCTGTGGCCCTGTATTTTGGCAGGCCTATGAATATTTTATTGAATCTCAGGTACTATCTGGTTGGAAAAAAAAGGAGTCTCCATATATGCTCTTCCTTTAGAAAAAGTCCACCTTTTCCTCTGCCAGAGCCTGAGTTGAATCAGAACTGAGAGCCAATTCTAGTAATGTTCCGTTTACCACCAGCTCACCTGTGCTGAGTCTCCAGGGTTTCAGACCTTGAGACTGCCTTCGCCAGGGCCTGAACTTTTAATTTTTTCACATCAGAACCTTCAGCCTGCTAAAATACCTTTTTGTGTTTTCCAGAGAGGCCTTCTTCTTGGCTTGTGGCCTCTAGTTCCTTGTAACTTCAGAATTGAACACATGTCTTTAAAAGGAAATTAGCCTTTATCAGGCTCATTTCTCCACACCTCCCTTCTCCCTGGGATTGTGGCCTACAAGATCTCCAACTGGGTCTCTCTAACCCCACAACATATCCCAAGCTTTGGCCGTTAACCTAATCCCTCAAGGCAGTCCCTCTGCCTCCAAAAACCATGGATCCTCAGCCTACGATCTGCAAATGTCCCCAGGACAAAGGTGGCTGAAGAAAGTCAGCTCACTCTCTGCTCATCCCACCATCTTGGCCCCTGTAGACCTGGTTACTTTAAGAGCACTCTGATGTCTTTAAACATATTTTTTTAATTAGCTTTTCTCATTATCCTCAGTGATAGCAATGATCTGCAATAAGCTCCTCCACCAAAAATATGAACAAAACTCTCTTGTGAATTTTTCTACTCTATCTTTAATTTGTTACAAAGACAAATATATGAGTTTTTTAAATATTAAAGAAATTAATAAGTGATGTATAATTTAATTAAAATTAAGATATAAATGCTATTTCTATCAACCAGTTTCTTATATTGTTTATTCATTCTTTTGAATGCTAAATTTTTATAAAGCATGTTCAATTCATTTATTGAAATTATAATTATACTAGCTACTAAGAACCACAAGGCCTCATGGAGGCCTCTCTTTTCTCCATACTTCATTGGTCTTTGCTGTTGAAAATTATGGATTTTAATTTTCTTCCTTTTGGAATAATTCTAGGAAAGTCTTTTATATTTGCTTTTCCTTGGCTCCCTTTTGGCTCCCTTAGCTCTCTCTAATTTTGTGATACTTTATTCATTGATTGCATTATATCAATAATTTAGTTGGAATTTGAACGGCTTCCACTGAAATTGTATCAATGTACTTTTCTTCATTTTAAGAGCAGAAGAATAATAGATTATTGAAGCAATAAAACAATTAAATACTATACATACCATTATGGGTTCATAAAAAATAATTAGGTATTTCTTCAGGTACTTACTACATTAGTAGGTACTTATTTTAAAGCACACGGTATTATTCTGTTTACATGGTTTATGCTGTGCAATAAACACAATGCAGTCTTTTTAAATTCTTCAGTGGCAATTTTATGTAGAAATTGAGCTTGAATAGAACTTTATAAACAATGTTACTTCCTTTTAGGTGTTGTTTTTCAAAGAACAAAATCACATTTTTGCTTATAATCATTTGCAAACCAATAATACTTTAAATATTAAGAATTGATGTATACTGGTGATTAATAATTAACTCAAAACTCATGCTACATCCTTCAGAACATAATTAGATTGATATGTTATGTTAAAAATATTGCATGTTCTCTATTCACATAGAAGATAATTATTTTTCTTTATTGTCCATTTAATATGCATGAGTTTAAAGAGACATACCAGAACTCTTTCATCAAGGAAATGAAGAACTAGTTCTTCATCTCTTGTGACTGTTCATTTATAGAACTAGAAATACAATATAAACTGGTTTTTACAAATTTTCCTCCTTAAAGAACTTTCCAACCCCCAAAACCACCCTACCACCCCTAACTCCCCCAATACACACACACACACCAAAAAAAGTTGTTTTTAGAATAGTACCAATTAAAAATTTATATTGAACTGGCTAAAACCTTGATGAACTTAATGTTTTCTTAAATTAATGGAAGAAATCAGGGAAAAGTAGTGTCTGTTCTAAGCAATAATTCCCCTTAGTTTTCCACTTACCCAAGTCTTTAGAAAGGTGAACAGAAAATCCTTTCCAGGAAGGCTATGGGAAGACTTTGAGTTTTAAAATGCCCAGGACTTAGACTCAAGTAGACCCTTGCTTAGGGTACTACATTGTTCTTCATTGACTCAAACAAAAATTCCCTGGTTAGAAAAGACCTTAAAAGATGTATTCCAGCCACCCGTCTGAGGCTGACATGCTGTCCTCAGCTTGCCTAACATGTTACCCTGCTGGAAGGGTAGGTACTTCCAGTAAGTATAAAGAAATACATCCCAAAATAGTTTCAAACATCCTTAGATCTTAAACTGAAATCTCCCAGCAGTTTCACTCACTGTCCCTCATTAAAACATTTCCAACAATATAAAACAAGTCTCTCTCCCACATGCAGTCTTTTAGATAATTGAAGCCCTTCAAACTGTGAGATCTGAGTTCCCAAATATTCCCTATTAGACATAGTGTTAAGTTTCCCCCCCCAAAAATATATTTCTTAAGTGTCACCGGATCGGAAAGCACTATGTTAAGAGCAGGGGTATATTAAAATAGTTTTCTCACAATAACTAAGAAAATGCGGTGAAGGCTATGTTAACCAGTTTGATGAAAATATTTCAGATTGTATATGAAACCAGCACATTGTACCCTATGATTGCATTGATGTACACAGCTATGATTTAATAAAAAAATAAAATAAAATAAAATAGTTTTCTCAATACACCCCCCAAAGAAGTTTGATAAAGACTTTACAGAGGAAAACAAGCCTTGATGAGTGACTAGTAATTGTTCATTCCTTCATATGCTCAACAGTACAGGAGAGTACTTAGAATGTGCAAGTATCCTTTATGTGCTGAGAATTCATAAATAAGGTCAAAAAATTACTTTGGGGGTAAATAAATGAATAGAAACTTATGGTGTGAGACATAGCACATGCCCTCAAAAGGCTCACAGTGTAGATAATGACAGTTCAAATACTTCTTAATACCTTTTATACTCAAAATATTCTAAAATATTCTGAATTATCATCCAAGAGTCTATGAGATTTTACATTTAAATCAATAGGCATACTTATAATATTTTATGACTTGGAAATATTTCCACAGTATGGCTCAGAAAAAGAAGTCCTCAGATCGATTTAAACTTCTGGTAACTGGTTTACAGAATAGTGAACACTATGAATATATTTTCAGTCAAAACTGAAATGTTATTTCTTGCACCATATTCAGAACACAGGATTTGGTACTTCCAGAAGTCCCGTGTCCTGGGCCGAGAACCTGTGTATTTGATTCCTGTGTTTGGCACCAATGAGTTTCAGAAAAGAATTTTCTACAAAACAACTAGTAAACATTTTTAAGTGTTAAGTTATAAGCTCGTAATTATAAAGTATTCTATATAAGCTCATGAATATAAAGTATATACTATTATAAAGTATTCTATACAATACTATAGTGTTACTATTATAGTAATACTATTACTATACAAGCTCATGAATAACATTTTTTTAAAAAGAAATAATTCATCTCCTTATTTGTAATCTCACTACCCAGAGGAAGTCACTGTTTGCAATTTGGAATCTCTTTCTTCATTCTTCCTGATTTTATTTTAATGATCACACAAACACATACATATAAATATTGAACATATAAATATTGTGAACATATAAATATTCCAAATCATAATATAAATATGCTTAATGAATTAAAAAAAATTTATGATGGAAGCAAAATCCAAAATACTTAAGCCTTCATGCCTCATTCCACTCCTCATTTTTAATCCAGCATTCTCTTTTCTGCTAATGTCCTAGTAAAAGTTGAAGTTGGTATAGATTATTTTATATTTAGGGAAAATGTATAAATAGTGGGTACTTCATTTTAGAGTTATTTAGAGTTTTGAAAGTGAAATTTTGTCAACTATCATGTAGAGCTAAATAAGTCTGTAAGAAGCGGTGTGCCAAGCAGTTAATACAGAGAATTTAATTTCTTTGTTGCTTCTTAGTTTTGCCATTGAGCTTTCTGTGGGAAAGCTCTCCCTAAAAACACACTTTATTGGCTCTAATTAAGAATGCATCCAGTAGTGTTCTCCCAGGCTTTGGATGCCTGCTGGCTTAATTTTTAAGCTTCTCCATTCTCTATAAAAGTGCTGAATTGAATTTAAAAGTCTATTCCTACAGAATTGCCCCTTAGTGTGCACACTACTCACACATCTGCAGAAAAGATTAAAGTACTATTTACTACACATAGCAGACACTGTCTTTAAAAAATGAATGGAAAATGAGTCTATAGTTTAGCAATAATTTTGAAATGGAAGGTTGTTTCAAACATATTTTTTTTGTTTTCTGGTTTATTTTTACCCAGAACCATGATAGAAGTTATCAATGGAACCACAGAATTTAAGAAAATAGCTGTTAAAAATCAGCAGACTGACTGATATCCTTTATTTTCAAAGACTGAACAAGTTATAGGTATTTCTTTATAACTAGTATATGTACAACTAACCTTGGGATTCTCTCATTAGGTAAGCTTGGTTACATTATTTATGATTAAATATCATGAGTACTTTTTCCTTAAAGGTTCTTCTAACTGACTAATAAAGAGATGTCAATCTTTGTTGCCCTTCATGACTAGTCCAAAAAAGCCTTTTTTTTGTTTTTTAGGAAACTATTAAATATCATGCCAACCAATTATATTTTTCCTACAATGGAAGCAGAAACTTTTTACTTGCCAAATTATTTAATTATTCATCAAATATATATTGTATTCACCTGTCAACCTTGTACCATGCTAAACTGTGGAGATATAAGAAGCTCAAATTCCAGTGGAAGAAAATTTACACATACAATTAACAACCCAGAGTGACAGATACCACAAAAAGGTAAAAAGCCTTTATAGTGAGCTCCACATGATCCAGAATCTAACTCTGCTGGGGCAGAACTTACTTGAAGAAGGAGGTATTTCTCTTTTAGTCTTAACATCTTGTATTTGTCTATGTTTTATTATGTACTTATTTCAATAGGAATTATATGCTGAAGGGAAATACTTTAAGCTTTCTAAAGAGGCAACAGTGAAAAGCAAGACTTCTTCAGGCCTTCTCTCTTGACTTCCGGTCCCTTCCTCAGAGGCAGTTGCTGATAAACAGCATACCAAGAAAGGCTACACAAATACATAAACATGGAAACATATACACATATAGCTCTTTTTTTCTTTTTTTTTTACACGAGTGGCAATATTGGTATTTCTTGACTCGAGTCTTAAAGGTGAAGGAAGGATCAGACAGATGAAGGTTGGATGATTTGGGCAGTGGAAAGGTCTTCTGAGGTTTCAGGGGCAGTGTGTGCACAGGTGCTGATATATGGGAAGAAAGAAATAATGGAAAGACCACTGTAAACTTTTATGAAATATAAAGAATTTTCTCTTTCAAGTAAATTAAAATATTTATTTGGAATGCTTATGGGGATACTCATTAAGGCATGAAGTGATCTGATTCTTAAGATAATTGCAAATAAGCAGCAGCAAAGGTAAAAGTGAGAAAGGGAAGAATATTGAGGGGACTAAGAGCTTTGCAATAGTCTAGGAGACAATTGATGGTGGCCAGAAGCAAGACGCTAGCTGTGGGGATGGCTAGCAGAGATCAAATTGGAGATATAATCAGAAGGGAAAGACAACAGGATTTACTGGCAAAGTATAAGAATGTGATTTGTGAAGGAAAGAGAGGAGTGAGTTATGCATGACTCTTAGGTTTTGGATCTGGGCAACTCGTGGAACGTAGCAGTTTCCTAAATGAGAAAAAGAAGACAGGAAGGGAAGGTGTGTGCTTGTGCTTGTGTGCATGGGAAGCACACATTAGGGTGGGAAAAAAACCAAGATGCTGTTTGTGTGTGTGGTTAAGCTTCAGATTATTTTGGTAGAAGTGTCTTTTGGCAGTTATGTATGAAGTGCAGTGATCAGTGGAGAGTCCAAGCTGGATACAACTCCTGGTACTAGACAAGATCATCTGTGAGTCAGTGTAATCTGAGAAATATGAGAGCAAGAACTGAATCCCAGGGCTTGCTAACATTTAAAGGTTAAAAAATGGAGGAGGACCCAGTAAAGGTGACTAAGCAGTAAGAACAGACGAGGCTTGGCGCCTGTGGCTCAACGGGCTAAGGCGCCAGCCACGTACACCTGAGCTGGCAGGTTCGAATCCAGCCCCAGGACCCGCCAAACAACAATGACGGCTGCAACCAAAAAATGGCCGGGCATTGTGGCGGGCACCTGTAGTCCCAGCTACTTGGGAGGCAGAGGCAAGAGACTCGCTTGAGCCCAGGAATTGGAAGTTGCTATGAGTTGTGATGCCATGGCACTCTATCCAGGGTGACAGCTTGAGGCTCTGTCTC
>CAUYON010119894.1:0-11796 GCA_963573935.1 Arctocebus calabarensis
TAAAGAGAGGAAGAAGGAAGGGAGAATGGAAGGAAGAAAAGAGGGAAGGAAGGAAGGAGAGAAAAAAGAAAGGAATGGAGGGATGGAATAAGGGAGGAAGGAAAAGAAGGGAAGGAAGGACAGAGAGAGAGAGAAAGAAAAGAATGGAGAGATGGAGGAAAGGAGGAAGGAAAAGAGGGAAAGGAAGGAAGGAAGGAAGGAAGGAAAGGAGGGAAGGAAGGAGGGAGGGAGGGAAGGAGGGAAGGAAGGAAGGAGGGAAGAAAGGAAGGAAGGAAGGAAGGAAGGAAGGAAGGAAGGAAGGAAGAGAGGGAGGGAGACAGGGAGGGAGGAAGGGAGGAAGGGAGGAAGGAAGGAAGGAAGGAAAGAAGGAGGAGAGGGAAGGAAGGGACGGAGGGAGAGAGGAAAGGAGAGAGAGAGAAATGAAGGGAGGGCTGAGGGAGGGAGGAAGGACAGACACTAGGTGGCAGTAACGTCACGATTTAAGATTTCAAACTGCGCAGACTGCAGGCTTCATGGCTAAGGAACTAAACCAAAATGAAAAACTCTGACCCCAGAGAGATTTCTCCCCAGTACAGAAGCCCTGCAACCACAGCTCTCTGACTTCAGAACAGAGAAACAGACACCAGAATTCCTCTAAATAGCGCCTGTTTAACAACTGCTTTCTTGCAGACTCACATGAAGTTTGTAAGATTAATTTTCACAATTACAAGTGTTTTTCTCCAGGACACGTCAATGATTGCATCAACCTCTAAAATTCAGAGCCTCAGAAGATGCTGAAAAGGGTTCCATTCTGTGTGCACGCTGGAATCTCCTGGCGAGTGGTACAAGGTACAGACGCTCAAGCCCCCTGGAAATGATGAATTCGGAGTCCTCTGAGTAGACAGACACAGGGATGGTTTTTAAAGCCCTTCAAGTGACTATGACACACAGCAACATTGAGAAACACTGCCCTAAAGAACCAGAGATGGGCCACCCCCACCCTTTGTCTCTGAACTAGCATCGTTGCGTCCGTCCTTCAGGGGAACCTGCAGCTTGGTGATTTGGGGGAGCAGGGTGGGCAGAGGTCCTTTCGGGCTCAGCTCGCCAGTCTTTGCTATTCGCGCCCCAACCAGCACCAGCACCAGCAAGGTGGTGTCACCCAAACGCAGAGGTGCAGGTGAGAAGGGTGCTGGCCCGCTAGCTGCGATTGGAGAGTGAGCCTCTGTTTTCCTCTCTGTAAAGCAGGAGTGGTGACTAGTGTGTCACAGCACTGTGTGTGCTGTTAACCTAGTGTGTCTGAGACACTGCGGCTGTCCCTGGCACACAGAATTGCAGCTATCGGTGACAGAAGTTCCTGCCAGGAGCACATCGGGTGGGAGTCGGGAGGTGCTTCTGGGATGTAATGACGGTGAGGTGTAATTTGGTCGCAAACAAAAAGCCAATAAACGAGGAGGACTTGGGTGGGAGGTGCTCGCACCTGCTTCCCTCACCTCCACCTCCGTCACCTCCACGGAGGCTGCCCCAGGTCTGTGACTCAGACCTGGACCCTTCAGGGCCTTTCTCCTCCTCCTTCCCCACCACCTCCAAGACTGTGGGCTCCAAGCCTGCGGGGGCTGCTCAAGCCGCTGGTGGATTTTCTGCAGGCTCTGGGCATTGCAGCCTTATTTGTCATAATGAAAACTGAGACTAACAGACACTCTTGAGGAAGAGGGAGAAGCTAGATAACGGAGATCTTTGCCTTCTGCAGAATAGTACACAGTCTCTAAAGGGCTGTGTGTGAAGAATTTCAAAAGAATAGCAAGCATTCACAGTATGACAGTAACTGATCAAAAATCAGGGTCAACCCATTACACTGGTCTATTTTAACTGTGCACATGGGGAGTGGGTGTGTATGGAGAAGTAATCACTGCAATTGGGCCGCTCTCATTAGAAGTACATCTTGGACTTCACCTCACTTGCACTTCTGAGACCAGCCACGTGTCCTGGGTGGTCACTTGTCTTGAAGAACCAATTACCTTGTCAGTACATCTAACAAGCTGTATATGTCTATCCAGTCCCCTTGAGTGCTTTAGCAATTCGGTGGTGGGGATGGTGGGTTGAGATAGATAAATAGATGGATTTGCTTTCTTTCTTTCTTTCTTTTTTCTGAGACAGAGTCTCAAGCCTTTGCCCTGGGTAGAGTGCTGTGGTGTCACAGCTCACAGCAACCTCAAATTCTTGGACTTAAGCAATTCTCTTGCCTCAACTTCCCAAGTAGCTGGGACTACAGGTGCCTGCCACAATGCCCAGCTATTTTTTGTTGTTGTTGCAGTTGTCGTTATTGTTTTAGCTGGCCCGGGCCAGGTTCAAATCTGCCAACCTCAGTGTATGTGGCCGGTGCCCTAGCCACTGTGCTACTGGCGCCGCCCGATGGATTTGTTTTCTAAAAATATTTCCCATGCTCCTCTTAAGATGCCTCAGAGGTTAAATTTTATCTTCTGTGTCCCAAATTCGGGCTGTGCGGGATTTTTCTGTGGGAGCACGTGGAATAGTTGATATCCACAGATCACTGTGGAGGGGTGCATATACTCCTGGGAGCCTTGTGTCCATCTAAAAGTCCTGATACCAGGGAAGATGAGGGACATGGCCAGCTAGCAATCTCTCCCCACAGTGAGAAATGTGAAAAGCCCCATGGGCCTTCAGGAAGAGCTGGCAGGAACCTGAAAATGGATTCATACTCAGAAGACACTGTTTTGTGGCCCTGTTTCTCACCCAGCCTAAATCTGAGTTGCAGGTGCTCAAAACAAGTACACCAAGGCCTCGTGGTGTGACTAGGTTGGCTTATTTTCTGGAAATTTAAGATCTTTCCAGAAGTTCTTTATTAATTGATGTGAGTAAAACTTTCCCCCTTCCTGTCCATCAGACCAAAATAGTCACACCTCAGGATGACTCAGTGTTCTGTAGTAAACCTCAGAAGAGGGTGCTTCAGGGAAGCAACCGGGGCTCCTCTTATCACACCACAAATGTGGGTTTGGATGTTTTCAGTGTCAGGCCCAGCATCTATCTTTAGTCCCTGTAAGTTTCTCAGAGGTAAAAAGGCAATAATCAAATAGTCAATCAATGGGGACCTTGAAAAATTCTATCTGTGCTCAGCCCTGTCCTTGCCATCCATCAGATTTCAAAGCCAGCTGCCAAAGAGTCCCTTCAGAAAGCTGTGAAAAGCACAAATTTCTGGCCCACTTTCTGCAGAGTCAACTACTGTAAGTCTGGCTCAGGGTCCAGGAACACACATTTTTCAAAAACTTTAAGAATGATTTTAATGTATGTAAGATTTGCCATCCACCAGCTAGTCAAGGAGATATTATCCCATGTTGTAAATTATTATAACATATAGAGGCAGACCTCTATGAATCAATACTTAGAATATTTAGAAATATTTTTCATCAATGCTATTGAAAGCTTTTGCTATATGCATTATAAATGTCAGTAACCTTTAATAAGCCATTTATTAAATTACTAGTAAGTTACTTCTCTTATACATAAAAAAACTATAGATTGTATCTCATTTTATGTAAGACTTAAAAGAAAACCCATGTTTTTTTTCTTGTTCACTGTCCCACTCTTGAGAATCAAGATTATAGATAATTGATACTATTATAGACAGAAACTAGGGTGGTTCATAAGAGATTGTTAGAATTTAACCAGAAAAACTAAAAACTCTTCAAGTATTTACAACAAAGGTAAGTCATGGCAGGAAAATGGTTGCTGGGGTGGGGACAGGACTGAGAAGCTACACTGAGGCAGCACATGAGCTAGGGATTTGCAGCAGCAGGAAATCACTGCTACCCTTAAGACTGGGGGCAAAAGGAAGAAGCAACACCCCTGGGACCCGGGGCCAGCTGCACCTAAAGCCAGCTGGAACCACCTTGGGTGTGCCTGGCAGGTGCCGCTGTCATCTGGGGAAGCATAGCTGCTACCAGAACTGAGGCAGAGGAAAGCAATACACCACCATCCACTCCCCAGACCTCCACGCCCTCACCAATTAACTAAGCCAATGAAAGGCCAATTGGCCTGGGAGCCTGAAAAACACACCCTTCAGACATAAGCCCTCTGAGACACAGAGCAGAGCAGGGGAGGCTGAGCGAGGGGTCTGTGGGCAGCAGACAGGAAGAGGACCAACGCAGAGAAGTGGAAAGGCTGGGTAAGGACGCTGGTGATTAGGAGTAGAAAGGAAGAGCAGGGATGGTCCAGAACAAGGAAGGTTCCACTGCAGACCCGGAGAGAATGCTTGAGTGTGAAGTTCAAAGTAGAACAACAGGTAGAGATCAGGTTTTCGGCTTTTTCTGTAAATTAGACTCCCAAATTTTAGAAAGTACATGGAAAATACCATACACTAGGTAGGCATATAGGATGTATCACAGGTCATACTGATGTCTTGATTAAAGTTTGTTCTTTAAAACATCTCATGACAAAACTGTGAATTAATCTAAGATATATTAAGCACCCCAGAGAAAAGGAAGACAAAAAAGACATCTGATTTTCTTAGAATCACTTATAAATAAGAAGTCAGTTGAGCATGAGTAATTTTTCCTAAGTATAATGAATTTTTCCCTTATTAATATAATATTATGCTTCTCTTTTGTCTGTTACAGTGAATTTAAATGGATGATATCTCTGATTTATAATCAGTTCTATTTTCTTATTCTTTAAGATTTTTTAATGTTCAAAAGACTACAGTAATAAATTTTGTATTTTGTGAAACAATTTGGAGATAAGTAAGATATAATACATTGGCTTCACTTAGATGTTCAATCTCAGGACTTGCATTTTTATTCCAGTTTCAAAATTAACATCTATGTTACATTAGAAATGGTGGGTTTTGATATAAGCATTCCTAATTCCATATGAAATCAGCACATTGTAACCTATAAATGCATTAATGTACACATGATCTATGTGTTTATGATTTAATAAAAAAAAGAAAAGGAAAGGAAATGGTGGGTTCTGTATGATCAATAGATAAGGAAAAGAATGGAAGAGAGAAGAGGTGAGAAAAGGTATCAAAGCAAGGTTCTGAACCATTTCACAACCGATGAGTGAAATGCAGTATCCTATACTGAGAATAGGATTATAATCTGGCCAAAAATAATTCTTTTACTTTAAAAAAATCATTGGCTTACCTTTTATAGGGTAATTTCTTTTTACTTTACATATTTTATAATAGCTATTATCTGTATCTTATAAGCTATTATTTTTGCAATGATATCTTGGTACTATATCATGTTGTTCATAGATTTACTTATGAAATTTTTTCCCTACAAATATTTTAAAATACCTTTAAAGCCATTTGAAAGTTAGTTTTGATGATACTATGAACTTGGTTAAAAAGAGAACCTTATAGATACAGCAAGCTCAGTGATCTCTAACAGAATAAAAACAAAGTAAAACAAATTTGGCCCCAAGTATTATAGACAAACTGTTAAAAACCAAAGACAAAGAAAAAAATCTCGAAATCAGACAGAAAAGAATGACATTACATAATGGGATAATAATTATCTCTAAACTTTCATAAGTAGTAGTGAAGGCCAAAAGATAATGGGATGTCATACTTAGAGTGCTAGAAGGAAAAATAGCTGTCAAATCAGAATGTTATATCCATAAATACTTTTTTTCAAAATGATGGTAAAATAAACATTTTCAGATTTTAAAAAAATCTGAGAGAATTTGTCACTATGGGATCTTCACTGAAAGAAATGCTAAATAATGTACTTCATGCTAAAGGAAGCTGACACCAGATAGAATCACAGATCTACAAACAGGAAACAGGGCAACAGAAATGTTAAACATGTGTGTAAATATAAATCACTTTTCTAAAAAGATATGATTGTTTATAGGAAAATGGTTACATTGTGTTGTGGAATTTATAACTCATCCAGATGTAATATATAAGACAACAATACCACAAAAATAATTCAAACTATGTGATACATGAGATGATAGAATGTAACTTGTAAGTGAACTGTGATAAATTAGAACTATATATTATAATCCCTACAGCAATTAAAAAATATGATGCAAAATGTTTAGCTGAAAGGAATAGAAAATTAAACTGAAATGTGTTAAAAAATTTAACCCTTCAAAATAAAAAAAGAGAAATAAGAGGTTTTTTTATAAGATGAGGAAGAAATGGAACATAAATAGCAAAATGGTAGATCTAAATCTAATCATGCCAATGATTACACTAAATATAAAAGGATTGCTTTTTATACTCCAATCAAAAGGCAAAGACTGTCAGACTAGATTTTTAAAAATCAGAGCACACCTAAATGCTATCTAGGCCATGCCATTAAAAAACCAAGTATATTTTCATGTCAATAGATGCAAAAAAGAAAGCATTTGACAAAACTTAATACCCATTAATGATAAAAAAAAAACTGTTAACAAACTAGAAATCATAGCCTAAGATAAATTGCTTCTGTGAAAATTCTACAGCTAACATTACATTTGATAGTGAAATATTGAACACTTCCCACCTAAGATCAGAAAAGCATACATATCAACACCTATCATTTCTACTGATGTCAAGATCCTGGCATTCCCAGAAAATGCAGTAAGAAAAGCAAACTAAATAAAAGCCATAGGCTGTGAGGGAGTAAAACTGCTTTTATTTGTAAACAAAAGAACAGTTTGGGGTGGGTAGAGCAAGGTGGCAGCCAGAAGGACCATTCAGCTGAGCTCTCCTAGAACAACTAGGGAAAAAGAGAGAACCCAGCCATACTTGGCACAAGGACTTTACCTAGAGTTGTAGCTCAGAGAGCGCAGCAAGGAAGTAGTGAGCTGGATACAGTGTATGATCTAGACCAGTGGAAATATGATGAAATAGGCAAGACCACTGGGGTTGTCTGGCCACTCACACAGGTCCAGTATGGGAGGAAGACTTTCTGGAGTTTTCAGTAGTTGGGGGAAGCTGCATGTTGAGCGGAAAGCTTGGAAGAGTGGGCAGATCCAAATAGTATAAAGCAACCAGACTTGAATGCTGATTAGAGTGGATGTTCCATAGGTTTGGTGGCTGGCAAGGCAGCCATACTGAGAAGGTATCCATAGCTAGGGGGCTGCCATTGGGGGAACGTTGGGAGAAGGTCTTAGCAGGGGTCCAAAGCATGGCAATTTTAATTTCACCCACTGGGATCAGAACTCCACTCTTGGGACAGATTGAGGGACTCCCACACCCAATGGGAACTAGAGTCAGGGGGCACTGTGTATCTGCCCCTGACGGATTCTTGTGAGCTTTAAGATCCCAACCTGGCAGAGTCTGAATGCTTAGGAAACAATCAGGTGATCATTGAAGGCAATTAAGTTAGGAATAAGGACCATAGAGGTTTCTGGCTGTGCTCTCCATGTCATAAAAAAGTCCACAGTGCCACCTGGTGTCCCAGTGACATATGGAGACACATTGTGATCAAGAGCAGCAAGGACTTGTGTTTATGTAGCCACAAGGAAGAGTTTGACTTTGCTCAGGCAGACACCACTTCAAGACCTAAGCTCTGAGACAAGATAATTTGAAGCAAAGGAGGCAGTAAAAAGGTAAAAGGAGGACAAGGAAGTTAACAAGAAAGAACACATGAGAAGGAACCAACAAAAAAACAGAGCCAAGGGGCCATGAGGCAGCTCCTGCAGAAGATTCCATATATAAAGAATTAATGGACTTCATAGAAAGGGAATTTTAAATGTGGATGATAAAGGCAATGAAAGGAATGGACAAAAAATAGACAGAACTAAAAGTCAGACAAGAGATAATGTATAGCTCTACTGCGGAGCTTAAGGAAATGAAGGAGACAATTAGGGAATGTAAAGATGCAACAGAAAGTATCAAAAATAGGTTAGATCATTGAGAAAAAAGAACCTCAAAGCTAGAGGACAAAGGTTTTTGAGTTAACCCAGGTAGTTAAAGAGGCAGAAAAAAGAGAGAGAGAAAGCAGAACGGGCGCTTAGCGAACTACGAGATTCCATGAAGCATTGAAACAGACGAGTAGTAGCGATTCCTGAAGGGGAAGAAGATTGTCCCAAAGGAATGGAAACCCTACTGGAGACCATGAAGGAAAACTTCCCAAGTTTTATTAAAGACCCAACACACTCCTTTCAGATGGATTTCGAACGCCGGGTCATCTCAACTCAAACAGCCTCTCCAAGACACGTTGAAATGAATCTATCCAAAATCAAGATGAAAGAAAAAATTCTGCAAGCAGCCAGGAGAAAGTGCCAACTGACTTTTTTTTTTTTTTTTTGACAACAGAATTTTCAACTGAAACCTTCTAAGCCAGAAGAGTATGGTCATCCATCTTCAATATTCTTAAAGAAAACAATTTTCAGGCCAGAATTCAGTATCCTTCTAAACTAAGCTTCAAAATTGATGGATAAATGAAATCTTTTGTGGAAATACAAGCACTGAGGAAATTCACCACAGAAAAACCATCTCTATGAGAAATACTTAGACTCGTTCTCAACACTGACCATCACAATGGACCACCAGCAAAGTAAACACCCAGAAAATAAAGGTCAAAACATAGATTCCACAATGGTGCAAAGGATAAAACTACACAATGCACTTTCACAAAATAAGGTGAATAGAACACCACCACACTTATCAATTCTCTCAATATATGTCAATGGACTGAACTCACCATTGAACGGGCACAAAAGATGTGGAAGAATCATGTAACAATATACTGAAAAGGGTGCAATACAGTGAAAATTACATAGCATGGATGAGAGAAATTAAGGAAAACTTAATCCATCTTTAATAAAAAGAAAAATATACTATGGTTATGGATTAAAAGACAGTACTATTAAGATGTCTATTTTTCCCAAAATGATTTACAGATTTCATACAATCCCTCTCAAAATTATAGCATATTTTGTTGATACTGATAGATTCTAAGATGTGTATGGAAATTGAAAGGACTTAAACTAGCCAAAACAATCTTGAAAAAGAATAATGAAGGTGAAGGACCTACCTACCTTATTCTACCACTTGCTATAAAGCTGCAACCCACAAGATAGCATGATATTGGCATAAATATAGAATAATAAAATCAATGAACAGAATAGAGTGTCCAGAAATAAAACTAAACTTACATGGTCAATTGATTTTTAACTGAGACACCAAAGCAATTCAAAGAGAAAATAAGTCTTTTAGTAAATGGTGATGGGAAAATTGGATACACATACAGAATAAAATGTACCTTCATGCACATCTCGTGTGGCATGTAACATTAAACTCAAGGTGCATTATAGACCTAAATACCAAAGGTAGTATTATAAAACTTTTGGAAAAAAGTATAAGAGAGTATCCTCATAACCTAGTAGACAAATATTTATTAGACAAGATCTCAAAATAACTATACAAGAAGATATTTATTAGCTAAAATTTATCAAAATTAAAAAAAAAACTGGTCAACAAAATAACTTAAAAAAATTAAAGGGTAAGCTACAGACTGAGAAAAACTGTTTGCAATCCCTACATCTAAAAAGAACCTGTATCCAGAACATGCAAAGAATCTCTTTTCAGTTCAATTATAAGAAAATAAGTCAGTAAGAATATAACCAAATGACTTGAATAGACACTTCACAAAGAAATCTGTATTAAGGCTATTAGCTAATGAAAACTGCCCAATATGCTATCATCATCTGGGAAGTGCAAATTAAAATCATGAAGACATAGCACTAACAGACACTAAAATGGCTAAAATGTAAAATACTGAGCAATTGGAAATGGCTCCTAAGCATCTTTACTCCTAAGCATTTACCCAAGAAAAACGAATATGAATACCACACAAATATTGGTAAACAAGCATTTATAGAAGATTTATACATAATAATAGCTCCAAACTGTAAATAACCCAACTGTTTACCAACTGATGATTAGATAAACCTCAGAAAGATTTAAAAGTTAGTGTATTCAGTTTCAGAAAGAACCCCTTTTAGGGAACAAAGCCATTCTTCAGTCAACCCAAATGGTCTCCAGGAAGTTTTAGTATGCCCTTCAGCCATTTCTGCAGAAGTTAAAGATAGTGAAATGATTATCTTGAAAAGATCCAAGTGAGGCCTTTTTATCAAATGTGGTGAAATTCACCCGACCCACCAAATTCTTAAGAAAATCATTTCAGCAAGAACACTACAAGCTTGCACTAAAAGGGACAGAATAGGAGATGAAAAGAGGCTACCAGTTCCCTAACGAGAAACAGGCTGATAAAACTACCTACTGCAAAGAGGAGCTATCTTTCATGAAAAAGGAAGGATGATTCAGGGGATGGAATCAAACACAATAATCAAGTAAATGAGGGGAAAGCTATGTTAATTAGTTTGATGTAAGCACTACAGATTGTATAAAAAAATCAACACATTGTACCCCACATATGCATAAATGTATTCATGAGCTATGTGTATATGACTTAATAAAAGGAAAAAAATAAAAATAATAATAAATCTAGGGAGATTTATACGCCCATCTTGAAATCTAATCAAGAAATTCCCCTTTACTCAGCTGCATTTCTGAATGGCTTTTAACAGATTTTACCTTCCATTTTCCTATTTTTTAACACAGTCTTTAACTGTTATTTTATGCCTATTCCACCACTGTATGTTGACAGAAAATGATTTATACTTTTTGTGTCACATATTTGTCCACAAAGTAAGGGAGGTCATACCCTGGTATTCAATAAATTATATCTACAGCCTCATTCCTACATGGCATGATCTGGATTTTGTATTTGAACTGACAAAATTAGATGAGATTTTGGACTTTGGATTGATGCCGTCATGGGATGGGACTTCTTGGGACTTTCTGAGAGATGGATGTATTTTGCATTTGAGAGGAATCTAAATCATTGAAAGACAGAGAGTGGGCTGTAGTAGGTGGAATTCGAACGTGGTCCCACGATTCTCACCTGTGTATAATCCCCCTGGGTGTGAACTGTGAGTAACAGCAGAACAACGGCCATGATGGAGGTCAAACCCTCATCAGGAAGCTCATGGGTGGGTTTGATCTAATCAGAAGCAAAGTGGACAACTCTTACTGTATTGTGACCTTCCTGTGGGGACCCCGTTAAATGGGAAGCCTGCAAGAGCTGAGGGTGGCCCTTGGGGGACCAGCAGGAAAATAGGACTCGGTCTCATGACTGCAAGGAAGCAACTCTTTCCAGCAGCCAGTGAGCTTGGAAGATAAAGAGAGTTTGATCTTGCAAAAAGGCCGAGAAGGAATTGGAAGAGAAGCCTGCTCCTCAGATGAGGGACAGCTCTGCCCAGCATCGTTGTCTCAGCCTGGTGACACCCTGAACAGGGAACTCGGCTGGGTCACACACTTACTCCTGACCCAGGGCCACATTTTAAGCTGCTGCCTCTGTGATCATTGGTTGCACGGATAGAGAACTCAGGTGAGTTACTTAGACAGACAAACTTTAACAAATAAATACGAGCGTGTTTCCCTCCTTTTCCTCAAAGTCATGCAAACCAAGACTGGGGCTGAGACAGGGATGAGTGGAGTCACTTACCCAGCGCTGCCTCATTCCTGAGAATGGTGGACACGCAGAGCTGGAGCATATAGCAGCCTTTTAATGCATTTCGAGATTCGAATATTTTTTTTTATAATTTTATTGAATCATAATTGTGTACATTGGTGCAACCATAGGGCACGATTCATATACATTCAGAAATGTTTTGATCGTACTGTTACAGATAGCCTTCATGGCATTTTCTTGATCACTATATAAAGACATTGATACTCTACGTTTAATAAGTTTCACCAGTACCCTGCTAAGATGCACCGTAGGTGTGATCCCA
>CAUYON010119898.1:0-22490 GCA_963573935.1 Arctocebus calabarensis
TGGGTCCTTTGCAGCCCATTCCACAACATACTCAGCCCAAGCCTTAATATCAAACATCTTCACAGCAGTCTTAGGAAAACTTTAGTTGTTTGTCGTCGTCTTTAGTTTTACCATACACTTCAGAGAGAAGGTTTAAATTCTATACTGTGGGTGAACACCAGACCGGAAACAGGAAGCCGGAAGCCGCGGCCAATTGATCCATTTATTATGTAATGACCATTTTTGTCTTTTTTAACTGTTGTTGATTTAAAATCCATTATATCTGATATAAGAATGGCTACTCCTGCTTGTTTTAGTTTTCCATTTGTATGGAATACTTATTTATTTATTTTGCTAGGGCTGGGTTTGAACCTGTCCCCTCCAATATATGGGACTGGTGCCCTACTCTTTTGAGCCACAGGTGCCACCTCTGTATGAAATACTTTTTTCAATCTTTTACCTTGACTCTATTAGCACCTTTACAAGTTAATGGGTTTGTTGGAGGCAGTAGATTTTTTGATGTGTTTTATTTCACTCATTCCACCAATTTATATCTTTTTAGACAATTTACATTCAATATTAATATTGGTATGTGAAATACTGTCTCAGCTATCATATTGATTGCCACCTAATTGTTTTGTTTCCTCCCTTGAGTTTCTATATGAGCTATGAGATTTTGCTTTTGAATGTTTTTATACTGGTTGGTATTGTTATTTTCAACGTATAAGACACTTTTAACAATTTCTTACAGGGCAGATTTAGTAGTGACAAATTCCCTTCTCATTTGCTAATTTGGGAAAGATTTTATTTCTCCTTTATTTATGCAAATTAGTTTTGTAGTATACAAATTCCTTGGCTGACAGTTATTCTGTTTAAAAGAAAAGTAAGAATAGGACCCTGTTCCCTTCTGGCTTGTTAGGTTTCCTCTGAGAAGTCTGCTGTTAGTCTGATGGGTTTTCCCTTGTAAATTACTTGATGCCTTAGTCTCACAGTTTGTAACATTTTCTACTGCAGTTTGACTTTTGCCAGTCTGATGACTATGTGGGAGATTTCCTATTTTCAATGAATCTTACACAAGTTCAATGACCTTCTTGTATCTGGATGTTTCAATCTCTACCTCCATTATTCCCTCAAGTAGATTTTTCCATGCTTTTTCTTTTCTTCTCTGTTCTCAGAGATACCTACGACTCTTATGTTTGGTTATTACTCATAGTCCCATAATTCTCTTAGACTTTCTTCATTCTTTTATTCCTTTTTCTTCATGTTTGACTGACTGAGTAAATTCAAAAGCCTTCTCTTCAAGCTCTGAAAAGCTTTTTTTTGTTTTTTTTTTTAACTTGGTCTCATCTGTTGTTAAAATTTTCTACTCTATTTTGTAATTCCTGAAATGATTCTTTGATTTCTGGAAGTTATATGGTGTTTTATTTTAAACTATCTCTTCAGTTAATTTTTCATTTATATCCTGAACTATTTTTTTGTTTTTTTGCATTATTTTTCAACTTTGTCATAGATCCCATAGAGCAGGGGTCCTCAAACTTTTTAAACAGGGGGCCAGTTCACTGTCCCTCAGATCGTTGGCGGGCCAGACTACAGTTAAAAAAAAAGAACTATGAACAAATTCATATGCACACTGCACATATCTTATTTTAAAGTAAAAAAACAAAATGGGAACAAATACAATATTTAAAATGAAGAACAAATAAAGTTAAATCAACAAACTTACCAGTATTTCAATGGGAACTATTGGCCTGTTTTTGGCTAATGAGATGGTTAATGTCCAGTTCCATATTTGTTACTGCTAGTCATAACAAGTGATGCAAGTGTGCAACAGTTAGTCTAGATCTGGTTGGAGATTTCAGATGTTTCATTCTGGAAAATGTCTGTTCGCAGACATAAGTGCAGCCAAAGATGGTTGCCATTTTGAGTGCATGGTTCCTGACATTAGGATACCTCAGAGGGGAGAGACACAAAAAAATTACGAAGGCTGCTTGACTTAAATGTGTCTTTCAGAGAGTCACAATTCTGCAGTTCAGCCAGTTCCATTTCGTAAATTGTATCCACATTTTCTTTTTTTCTTTTTTAATTTCAAGGTATTTTATTCTTAAAACAGGTCAAAACACTAAGCTTTTGGCCCATTCTGCCACTGTACAAGCTACAACAGAAGGGTGCTCTTTCATAGCATGTCTGAAAAGTGAATAAAAATCTATGTAAAACAAATATTCAGATAGTTTCCATAGGAACACAGATATGTGTGACCCCATCTCCTAATCTTACATATTGCTGCATCTGTGCCAACCCTACTCTTACAAAGACTCTTACTCTTTCATTTCAAAACTAGCAATAATTAAATTAAATGATCCCCCCCAAATCCCTTAATTCAAGCTAAACTCGCAGTTAACAGCTACAGAATGATATCTACACATTAATACTAGCTGAAACACAAGTTGCTGGGTGACGTTTCATTCCACTTTCCCAAGCACAAGACACAGGCAGAGTGCCAACATCCTGCTCTTCTACTTCGGGTAGGTAGTCGGGGTTCTGGATTTGCTGCACCAGTTGCCACGTTGGTCTTGACATCACATAGTAGATAGTCGGCCTCTGGAATCCACTGAAAGTAGAAGCAGCAGCTACAATGTAAGCACCCGTATTTTCAAAGAGCATCCAGTCTCCCACTGCATTTCTGTCAGGTCACAGTGCTCAACTATCTGGTCAAGGCCATTGCATGTTGGTCCCCATATGCTGGATGAATAATACTTCTCATCAGGTTTAGGTCTCTTTTGCAGAAGAGGCTTTACATGAGCACGATCATAAAGAATGCAATTGAATGATCCATATACTCCATCGTTAATGTAATACATAAAGGTCTGTTCACTGATCTCATTTTCACCATTAGAGCCTATCTGTTCCTTTAATACAATTGTTTTGGCAATGATATTAACTGCAAGTGTGAAGGCTTCTGCAACATAATATCTGCCTGGCTTAGCTATGATTCTCACTCCAGAGTCTGATGGAAAGTACACGTCCAATGCTGTGTTGATTATACCAGTGATCTCTTCAAATTTAAGCTTCACATCCTCAGATTCAGGAAAGCCACCACCAATATGAAGCAGGTGCATGCTGAAAACAACCTCAGCTCCCATGTCAAAGCCACAGTGGGCATCAGAGATTGCCTGCACAAAGGTCTCAGGGTCAGTACAGCCACTTCTTATGTGGAAGCTGACACCAATGACTTCAGTATTTAGCTCTTTTGCTCATTCCAAAAGAAATCTGCTGGTTTTGACTGTGGCACCAAATTTAACACTGAGTCGACAGACTGCTTTGGAATTATCAGTGGCAATCTGCGAAACCAACTTGGCCTTTGCATGTGCTCTGGCAACTTTCATCAACTCGACTTCTGTCAAAAGTCATCATCTGGACCTCATTATTGGCAGCATAATTTAAGACACTTGTTTACAGGATTTGCATAGACAATCCTCTCTGGAAGCACCCTGAGACTTTGCACCAATTGTATTTCAGTCTTGTTAGCACAGTCAAATCCTGTCCCAGTGGCAGCAAGGGTCTTCACAATGGCTCTACTGTCATTACATTTGACTGCATAAAAGGGAGTGACATGAGGAAGAGCTTTTAATCTTTGGTGTTTTTTCACAAATCTCCAAAGTCTGCTACATAGAAGGCATCCTTATCATCAGAAGAGGAAACTTCCTTGATTTTTTTGGTCCAGAATGTCCTTGGTAGTAAAACCTTCATCAACCAAGTGGCAGTCAAACTCTTTATTCCTAATGTTGTTCATGGCTTCTTGATATTTCTTTGAAAAACTGAGAGATAGAATTTATTTATTTATTTTTTTTTTGTAGAGACAGAGTTTCATTTTATCACAGTCAGTAGAGTGCTGTGGTGTCACACAGCTCACAGCAACCTCCAACTCCGAGGTGATTCTCTTGCCTCAGCTTTCCGAGTAGCTGGGATTACAGGCACCTACCATAGCGCCAGCTATTTTTCTGTTTTTGCAGTTTGGCTGAGTTTGAACCTGCCAGCTTCGGTATATGGGGCCAGTTCCCTACTCGCTGAGCCACAGGCGCCGCCCTAAGAGATGGAATTCAAAGAAATAGTTCCAGCTTCTCACAAAGGCAGTTCTCCAGGAATTTTGCATCCCACTGTGTGTGTCCTCCAGCAACAGTGGAAACATTCTTAGAGCATCTGGGCGCCGCAGGCCAGCCCCATGGAGAAACCGGAAAGCAGCCGCCTGTGCAGAGCCGGAGCTGGAGCTCGAGCCCCAGGAGTGCTCACCGTCCCCGCTGCACCCATCAGCGCCTGGCTCCTGCTTGCGGGAGACTCTGAGGTGGCGCTGGAGAAGCTGGCAGAGGGGCTGCCGGGGCGGCGACTTCGGGGACTGACCTGCACATTTTCAATGTCAATAGAAAATGGGTTATGGAAAAGCTGTATGTCCTGTTCATGGAGATGAAGCTCTTTAAATCTAAATTGGAGCTCCTTCTGCAACTTTTCCCGTGAATCCATACGTTTTGTTTGGGAATGCAACCAATGGTTTTTCTGCTAACAGATTTTGTGGGCCCGGGATGAGTCCGCTGCTAAACAGGACAGGCAGTGGAGTCAAAAACAACCAGCGGGCCGGATAAATGTCGTGGGCCGCATGTGGCCTGCAGGCCGTAGTTTGAGAACACCTGCCATAGAGCATACTTGCAATCCATTTTGTGAATTTCATATTTAATATTTCTTTTAAAAAATGTTTTTTATTGGGGATTCACAAGAAACCAGGTTACACTGAATGCATTTCTTAGGTAAAGTCCCTCTTACAATTGTGTCCTGCCCTCAAAAGGTGTGTCACACTCTGAGACCCCCTGCCTCCTTCCCTCTCTCTCTGCTCTCCACTTCCCCACCCCCACCATGTACTAGGTCATTAATTGTCCTCATATCAAAGTTGAGTACATAGGATTCATGCTTCTTCATTCTTGTGATGCTTTACTAAGAATCTTGTGTTCCTCTTCCATCCATGTTAATACAAAGGATGTAAAGTCTCCATCTTTTTAAATGGCTGAATAGTATTCCATGGTATACATATATCACAGCTTGTTAATCCATTCCTGGGTTGGTGGGCATTTAGGCTTTTTCCACATTTTGGTGATTGTAAATTTAGCTGTGATAAATAATCTACTGCAAGTGACTTTATGGTGGAAGGATTTTTTTTCCTTCTGGGTAGATGCCCAGTAATCAGATTGAATGATCAAATGGGAAGTCTAGCTTGAGTTCTTTGAGGATGCTCCATACTTCCTTCCAAATAGGTGGTATTAGTTTGCAGTACCACCAGTGTAAAAGTGTTCCTTTCTCTATACACCCATGCCAGCATCTGCGGTTTTGAGATTTTGTGATGTGGGCCATTCTCATTGGGTTTAGCTGATATCTCAAGGTGGTTTTGATTAGCATTTCCCTCATAATAAGGGATGATGAGCATTTTTCATATGTTTGTTAGCCATTCATCTATCTTCTTTAGAGAAGGTTGTATTCATCTCTCTTGTTCATTCACACAGGGATTTGTTGGCTTTTTTCATGTGGATTAATTTGAGTTCTCTACAGATCCTAGTTATCAAGTTTTTGTCTGATTCAAAACATGCAAATATACTTTCCCATTGTGTAGGTTATCTATTTGCTTTGTGTAGGTTGTTGTCTCCTTAGCTGTACAGAAGTTTTTTAGTTTAATTAAGTCCCACTTGTTTATTTTTGTTGTTGTTGCAATTGCCATGGCAGTCTTCTTCATGAAGCCTTTCCCCAGGCCAATATCTTTCACTGTTTTTTCTATGCTTTCTGTGAGGATTTTTTATCATTTCATGCCTTAAATTTAGGTTGTTTATCCATCTTGAATTAATTTTTGTGAGTGGAGAAAGGTGTGTCCACTTTCAGTCTTTTACACGTCGATACCGAGTTCTTCCAACACCATTTATTCAATAGGGATTCTTATCCCCAATGTATGGTTCTTGTTTGTTTTATTGAAGATTACATGGCTGTAAGATGTTAGTTTTATTTCCTAGTTTTCTATTCAATTCCAAATGTCTGTATCTCTATTTTTGTGTCAGTACCATGCTGTTTTGACCACTATGGCCTTGTAGTAAAGCCTAAAGTCTGGTAGGCTGATGCCCCCCTAGCTTTCTTTTTATTATTAATAACTGACTTAGCTATACGGGTTTTTTTCAGGTTCCATACAAAATGAAGAATTATTTTTTCCAAGTCTTGAAAGTGTGATGTTGGTATTTTAATAGGGATGGCATAGAATCTGTAGATTGCTTCGGGAAGTATACACATTTTAACAATGTTGATTCTTTCCAGCCATGAGCATTGTATGTTCTTCTATTTGTTAATATCCTCTGCTCTTTCTTTTCTTAGGGTTTCATAATTTTTTTTATAGAGGTCCTTCATCTCTTTTGTTAGATATATTCCTAGGTATTTCGTTTTCTTTGAAGTTAAGGTAAAGGAAGTTGTGACCTTATTTAGCCTCTCATCTTGGCTGTTATTGGTGTATTCAAAGGCTACTGACTTGTGGACATTGATTTTATATCCTGAGACATTACTGCATTTTTTTGATCACTTCCAGGAGTCTTGTGTTTGAGTATTTGAAGTTCTATAAGTATAGAATCATATCATCAGCAAAGAGGGAGAGTTTGACCTCCTCTACTCTCATTTGGATCCTCCTTATTTCCTTCTCTTGCCTGATTGTATTGGTTAAAACTTCCAGCATTATGTTGAATAATAGTGATGATAGAGGGACAACCTTGTCTGGTTCCAGTTCTAAGTGGAAAAGCTTTTAGTTTTACTCCATTCAATTAGGGGTGGGGTTTGTCATAGATAGCTTCAATTAGTTTAAGAAATGTGCTATGTATTCCTATACTCTTCAAGGTTCTAATTAGAAAAGGATGCTGGATTTTATAAAATGCCTTTTCTTCATCTATTGGGAGGATCATATGGTTTTTGTTTTTGCTTCTGTTGATATAGTGAATAACGTTTATGGACTTGCGTACATTAAACCAGCCTTGTATCCCTGGGATGAAACCTACTTGATCATGATGTATGACTTTTTTGATGATAAGCTATCTCCTATTGGCTAGGATTTTGTTGAGAATTTTTGCATCTGTATTCATTAGAGAAATTGGTCTGACGTTCTCCTTTTTAGTTGGGTCTTTTCCTGGTTTGGGTGTCACAGTGATGTTTGCTTCATAGAATGTGTTGGGGAAGATTCCAACATAATTGGAAGATTGGAGATTCTCCTCAATTTTTTGGAATAATTTCTGCAGTATGGGAATAAGCTCTTCTTTGAAGGTTTGATAGAATTCTGGTGTGAAGCCATTGCAGACCAGAGCACTTTTTTGTTGGGAGATTTTATTATTGTTTCTTTGATCTCAGTGCTTGAAATTGGTCTGTTCAGGAGCTCTATTTCTTCCTGGATAAGTCTAAGGAGAGGATGTGATTCCAAATATTGATCTTCACATTGTCAAATTTCTGGTCATAGAGTGTCTTGTAGTATTCAGAGATAATCTCTTGTTGTTATTTTCCCTTTATCATTTCTGATTGAGGTTGCTAGAGATTTTACTTTTTTAATTCAGGTTAGTCTGGCCAAAGGCTTATCTATTTTATTTATTTTTTCAAAAAACCAACTCCTTGTTTCATTAATTTTCTGAATGATTTTTTTTGTTTTCAATTTCATTGATCTCTGATTTAATTTTGGATATTTCTTTTCTTCCGCTGGGTTTAGGCTTAGATTATTCTTTTACACTTCCATAAGATGACTTGTGAGTTTGTTGATGTGCTCTCTTTCTGTTTTTCAGGTGAAAGCATCTAAAGTGATAAATTTTCCCTTCAGAACTGCTTTTGTTGTATCACATATGTTTTGGTAGCTTGTGTCTTCATTGTTGTTATGCTCAAGAAAGCTAATGATTTCCTCTTTTGTTTCCTCCTGCACCCAACCGTCATTCAGCATCAGGTTGTTTAATTTCCATGACTTTGTGTGTGGTTGAACGTTTTTGTTGGCATTGAGTTCTACATTTATTGCCTGTGGTCTGAGAAGATACAAGGTAAAATTTCAATTCTTTTGATTCTGTAGAGGTTTGTTTTGTGTCCTAGGATGTGGTCAATTTTGGAGAATGTTTCATGGGCTGATGAGAAGAATGCATATTCTTTAGCTTTGGGATGAAGTGTTCAATATACATCTATCAAGTACATTTGTTTTAAGGCATTGGTTCTCAACCTTCCTAATGCTGCAGTGTCTTTTCATTGTTAACAAGTGGTTGTGACCCACAGGTTGAGAACCACTGTTCTAGGGTCTCATTTAAGTCCCTTATATCTTTGTTTAACTGCTGTTTAGAGGATTTGCCTAGCTCTGTAAGAGGAGTGTTACAGTCCCCTATTATTATGGTGTTATAAGATATCATATTGCTCAGACTAATTAAGGTTTGTTTCAAGAACCTTAATTTGTTTGTTTTCTCAAATGTTATTTATGTTTTAGGTTGCAATGATAATGAACCAGGCATTTGGGCAAGTTTTATGTTTCCTGCTGAGAAAGAGAGATGGGAGGTCTCAGGAATCTTGCCTCTTTATCCTGCTCTGTGCTCTCCTAATAGAGAGAATTGTTTTGAGACATTCAGCTTTCTCTCCAGACCAGTAGATGGCACTTGTGGTTAATAGTTGGCCAAGCTCTGTGAAAATTAATCAGCAAATGATTACATTGGAATGTACACCTTGACCTTCACTCTAGTTGTTGTGTTTGCAGGAAATAATTAGATGTTGTTTGTGGGAGCTATGCACAGCCCTAGTTATCAGAAGATTCACATAGATGTCTTAGGTGCTGGGCTGGGTCCTAGAACTTCCAGGGAGCCCCTTGTGATCTGCCACCACCAAAGCTGAATGAGGGACAGAACCAAGTTGGGCTACATGAGCCAAGTCTGCACCCAGTCAAGAGGCTGAGAGTTCACAGCTTCTGGGGCTTCCTGGGGATGTGGAGATGCCCCCAGGAGAAAGAACCTGCTTGTGGATCAAGGCAGTCCCAAATCCACACACAGTCTAGTAAATGGAAGTAGGGTTCTGGTTGTTTCCCTTCTGGCCACACCACATACACCACTTGGTGAACATCTCTGCTCAGGCAGCACAATGAGACCAGACTGTGAACCTCTACAGCTAGGACAGTGAGCACAGCTGCCATTTCTGGGGGCAGGAGTATCCTGCCATGGAGAATGCCACTCTCTATGAAGAAGCCAGGCTAGCAGCAATGCAAATAAGCTAGCAGGCATGGAGTTTCTGGTCCAAAAATCCCTGACTTCCACAGCAGCCCACAACCACAGTGCAATAAATTTACTGAGGGGTGCAGATATCATAGGCTCCTGTCACCCTCCCTGGCCCAGCAACAAGGTTACAGCTGATTCAGTTTGGGCTCAGAGGATTGGGGGAGAGGCTACCAATTAATTCTAGGCAGCAGTATCTGGCATTTGGAAACTTATAAAAACACAGAGCTCTCCACAGCACTCTGAGTTCCAGGGGTATAAAGGAGCTCCTCCTCTGTCAAAACTGAAAATTGTCACCCAGGATCTTGGGTCCTTGAAAATCTTCTGCTTATCCTTTCCCTGGGGCCTGTTTAGGGGCCACTTGGGCACTCAAAAAATCTGAAACAGGTGGTCCAACTTCCAGCTTCACCCTCAATGTCCCGTCACTTCTGCATTGTCTTCACTCTTTTTGCCTTCAACAGTCTATCAAGATAATGGATTTTGATGGATGTCCCCTCCGTTCTCAGGAAAGGAAGTGTACACCCGTTTCATCTAGTTAGACATCTGTGTCTCCTCTTTAGTCCCCTCCATTTTTGTTCCATGTTTCTTCTATATTCCTTCAATACCCTGCTGTCCTTAATTTAACATTTATTTTCCTACAGGATAGATGTCCTGTTTATTTCTAAAACCATATCTTAGCCACTGTCCAAGTAGGCAGTCTATTCCCATTTTCTAAAACATTTGTATCAAATGTTTTATTTATTTAGTTTTTAACTTTCAGAGGTCAATTGATATGAAGTGTACAATAGACTGATGTAGTAATTTTCACAGCATGCTAAATCAGAGAAACTAATATAGGTGAGTTTAGTAACTACAAAAGAATAAAATAGAATAAATGTGTATTTTAAATAACAGCAAAGTCAATGAAGATTCAGGGAAGAGTACATGAGTTCTGTTTGAAAATTCTGAGTAAATTCAATAATCTCTTATTTTTAATTGAAAACAAAAAATTGATTTTTGTGGAGAAATGGATTTTTTTTGGCATTTCTTTATATGGTCCTTTATGCTAAACGTGCTAAGTTGGTTGGTATGTGAGATTATTATACCAGAAAGGGCTAAAGACAGGCAACATAATAGCAAAAAGTTAACATGACTGAGTCTTCTATTGCATGCTAGACCCTGACTTAAATATTTCATGTGTTTACTTGATTTTCATTCTCACCACAGCTCTGAGTTAGGTAAATTCTCCCCACTTTACAGATAAGTAAACAAATATTTGGAAGTTAAGTAACCTGCCCAAAGGCATACAAGGGATAGAGCAGAGCTAGAACCTAGTTATTAGTATTCAAAGTGAGATCTCTTAACTACCACATTCTGTCTTTATTTCTAACCAAATAGCATTATTATTAGAGGTCCAACACCCATAGGTATGTATTTTCTTTGGTCAGCAAGACAAATAAGAATTGATGTAATATGACTTCTGAAAGTTTCTATTTATTACCTAACTAGAAAAGTTGTTTGTCTGACCACTTTTATTTTATTTTATATTATTTTATTTTATTTTATTAAATCATAGTTGAGTACATTAATGCAATCATGGGGTACAATGTGCTGGTTTCATATACAATTTGAAATGTTTTCATCAAACTGGTTAACATAGCCTTCACGGCATTTTCTTAGTTATTGTGTTAAGACATTTATATTCTACACCTAGTAAATTTCACATGTACCCTTGTAAGATGTGTTTTATTTTTTAATCTTTCTTGCCATTCACTATAATGTATTTTAGTTTCTTCCTTTTCTTTTCAAATATGAATATAATATATGGTGTCCAGGAGCAGAGTCATTTGACTCTACCAATTCCAGTGTTACAGAAACTGGGCGTGTGCACTTTGATGGATGAAGCTGCAGAGGGAGATAATAATTGCAGGAAAATTCTGAAAACTCAGCATGGAGGGCAAGTAGGGGATATTCTTATACATATCAAGTGGTAATGAATGCTGGAAACAGAGGAGTGGAACAATCAGATAGATACATCACAGCACATTTATCAGATGCTTGTAGGTGCTTCCTCAGTATAGGAAGAAACTCATTTAAAAGTACTTTGATCTTGGAGGTATGTTCATAAAAATTTAAAGTTTTCTTAGAATCTCATAAAGCTTCTTTGTTTAAGGAAAGAAAATTTAGAATGAAGATTTAGTCTGGATCTAAAAAGTATTAAATATATATGATATAGCTAGTCTTGTGTTAGGTAGCATGAAATCTACTAAAGACTTTTAAAGTCTCAACAAAGATTACAAACGAACAAAATTATAACAAAATGTATTCTTTTTTTTCTCAGAAAGAGTATCAAACATTCAGGTTCAAAAGTGTTGGGTTTCAAAAGGGAAGCCTATATAATTATAAAAGGAGAAGCGATGCTATATAAATGGTTCTTCCTTCTCTTTGTTCTGGAAGATTAATTATCTGTCATTTTCTTTGGCCGATCCTAACAGAAGCTGCTTAACAATGAGGAGGGGAAAAGTCCTTCGTGATGACCCTACAGAATGAATCTCCATCTGCAAATTTTATGGTTGTTTGAATTAGTTTGCCATTCTTTTTGTTTTCTGAAAAGATGAATGAGAGTGAGGTAGAACAGCAATTCAAAACTATGAATCCAGCGCTTCTAATATTGCATGTAACCTGGAAATTGAAGTTTTGGAAATACATTATTGAGAGAGACTTGAATGCAGAATATGAAAGGAAAAGGAATCAATCTCCAGAGGGCAGCTTTCATCACTTAGTTGGCCTGCCAGAGTGGACTCAGATAATGGGTTGGTATGCTTAATGATATGTTGAGTGTTTGCCAATCTGTCAAGCTGAATTTTCTTACTTCTGGGAGAAAAAGTCTTTTGTGCATACGTTTTTGTTCTTTGTGGTACCCATAACCCTGTTTTATCTAGTGTCTGTGCTTCAGCAGGAAGTATGTCTATTAATTTCAGAATATGCACAATGATAACATTATAAGGAGCATAGTACAAAGGAAGAAAATTGAAGCAGAGTTATTTTTTTAACAAAAATAATGTAATATTCTCAAATTTCTCTAGGAAGTTTCCATATTTCAGTATTATGATAGTGAGCTCATACATAGTTCTTTAAAATGTATCAAATTTTATACGTCCTGGAAACACAGTAGGAAAGAAATGATTTGTAATATTTTAATTGTGAGAAAACCCAGGTGAAAAAAGTCAGGTGACTTTCCAAAGCACTAAATGAAATAAATCCAAATACTTTGGAACTTCCAACTTACTGATATTGATATAACTATTTGTTTACCTACTTGTGCACCATGATACTTTAATTGTAGTTAGGTACATCAGAGGTACCATACAAGTCATCCACAGAAGGGCTCCTTTTCTAAGCAATCCAAATATGTTAGTAGGGGCTGGCATTCTGAATGATCATCCCTAAAATACAGCAAAAATAAAGCGTGTATGTCAGTATAAAAATGATTGAGAGCAAGATATTTTTTTGTTGTTGTTGTAGTTCAGCCAGGGCTGGGTTTGAACCCGCCACTCTCGGTATATGGGGCCAGCGCCTTACTGACTGAGCCACAGGCACCGCTTAAGAGCCAGATGTTTTTTTAATGATTAAATCACGACTCTCAGAGCAAGAAAACTAAAACTGCATTCTCTATTATTTCCTCTCCACACTTCTTCCCCAGTCTTTGCCAGGAAACCTAGGACCTCATTTTGATACCTCTTTAATTTTAAGGGCTGCCTCCTGAGCTGTGTTACTCAGTGATCTGAAATCCTATCCAATAACTTCCACCTTCTGGTCTTTATTCTTTCTCTCGTCTGAACTGAGCTGTCTTCAATCTACGCCCTCAGGAAATTGCTGTGTAGCAGGTGGTCCAATCTGCTAAAGTGTGAAGGAGTTTTAATACTACTCAAATCACACCACTTTCCCCATAGGCTTGTGTGTACCTTAACTACCCTGAGGTTATAGATTTCTGTTACAGATGTCCAGACTGAATGATAATATTACTTCCCATCCCCTTTCTCACCCTAGGCCCTTTCTACATTGGTTCCTCTATATGAAATAGAATGCTAAAGAAAAGGCAGAGTGAGATTTGCAGAGGTTATATTGGTCAGAAGCGACCACTTGATTATACAACCATTTCTTGAGATTCTATTCTCTCCCTGATTAATAAACTCCTGGAAGTAGTATCCAATTTTCATATTGCTGTTATTATGAATCATGGTATTTTTATGAACTGATGCAATTTTACCAAAACTAAAATTATGTAAAACTTAATACTACTAAATTCATTTTATAATTTTATTCCATATATTTTCACATATGTAATATTTAGTTATGTATTTATAATTTTTTATTATTTTGAATTTTTTGCTATATTATTTGAGATATATGGGCATATTGTTAGGTAAAACATATAGAGGCAGAGATTAATCTAAAGTTCTTTTTGCATATTCAGGACTTTTAATAATATGCACATAGTTAATTTTCAGTTAAAATGTTTTTTTTGATAAATATTATTTCCGGAGGCAGAAATATACCTGCACATTCACAGATTTTTGTGCCCCGCTGTCATATTTATTGTCCATAAACACTGGCCAGGGTTTATCTGTTGGATGTAGGGAGTTACTAAGTTAAGGGGATACAGAAAAACAAGGTAGGAATGATTAGAAGAGCAATGATGTGCATTAGAAAATATCAATCACGTCTATGGCCATTGAACGTGCCCCATCTCGTCTGATCTTGGAAGCTAAGCAGGGTCGGGCCTGGTTAGTACTTGTATGGGAGAAAATATTAATCAGAGCTGAGTGTGGTGACACATGCCTATAATTCTAGCACTTTGGAAGTCTGAGGCTAAAAGATCCCTGGAACTCAGGAGTTTGAGACCAGCTTGAGCTAGAGTAGATCCTATCTCTGCTGAAAATAGAGAAAAATCAGCCAGGCCTTGTGGTGGGTGCTATAGTCATAGCTACTTGGGAGGCTGAGGAAGGGGGATCACTTGAACCCAGGAGTTGGAGGTTGCTCTGAGTTAGACTGAGGCCATGGCACTTGAGCTTGGGCAACAGAGTGAGACTCTGTCTCAAAAAAAAAAAAAAAGAAAAGAAAGAAAAATAAAGAAAAGAGAAAAAATATCAATCAGGCTGCTACTGGGTTTGATGAGTGGATATGTTTTCAAACAATGATTTGAAAAGACAATGCTGATATATAAAGTTTAAAAATGCTCCTTGGATATATAAGATTTCCAAATTGTTTTTATCTTTACAGTAATTTTTGAATAAAACTGCCCGTACAATAAAAATAATTAAAAATAATTATTTTAACAGTGTATGGGGGCACTATGAATACATTGGAACAACAGGTATCAACTGATACTTTGGTAGCAACCAAGGCAAATGGTGACCTCTCAGATACCACAGACATTTTAGCTCCATCCATGCAGAGACAGCAACCACTATCAAGCTCACCTAAAGCATTTTCACTTGAAATAAGTTTTGCTCTTGTAACATTTGTGTTTAGTCTGGCTAAGTATAAAATTATCTTTATGTAAGTGTCCAACGCTAATAAGTATATTTGTTAAAATGATCTGAAGAACATTACAAAATTCTGACTTAACAAACTAAGAGACATTAGAAGATGGCATTAAGAGATGGGCCTTGGAGAGGGACAAGCTGACCAACTAGAGGTTCCTGTCCAGGAGGAGAAAAGTTGGACTGAAGTGAACTCAGAGAAGTCAAATGTAGGGAGTTGAGCACAAGAAGAAATCAAGGTGCACATCATCCCTACTGAGATAAGCTGCCAGGCCAAAAAAGAGGAAGAAAGGTAACAAATGAGGTTCAGAGTAACTAGACTGAATGGACTTATTGCCAGGTGGATGGGAGACTGCTCCTCCAACTGGGAGGCTCTCCCTGGGCTTTCTGCAATTGAGCAGGGAACAAAGGACCCCTCATTCCACCTCACAGGAGGGAGCCCTGAGGTCCCAGTTCTCCTGCATCTGGGAATCTTCACTTTTGAGTCCAGTCCCTGTCCTGCCTGATGCAAAAGTGAGCAAATATTCTCTCTGCAGTCCTGACTCCAGTGTTAACTAGACTGGAAAAATTTGTTCAGTATTAAATGTTATCTTCTATGTCTATACAAATACCTCAGGAAAAATTAGAATAAAAATTTCCCAATGAATCGTGTAACTGTCACATAACCTCATAAGCAGCCCCACACCAAAATGATGTTCAAGAATGTTCATTTGAATTGTCTTGAAATTTGATCAGTTCTGTAGAAACTCTTAAAACTATGTATTATCTTAAGAACTGTGCTGTCTATAAGTAAGAATAGTAATATTCTCATTGTAGCCTCAAAACCTAGAACTTATAAATGTTTGTAGATAACTACTGAATGGTTTCATTCTCTTATGCTGAACCCAACCTTAACTTCATCTCTATCAGTATAAGGGAGCCAGAAAGCCACAAAAGTATGCAAGGTGGCCAAAGTCATGCAGAAGCCGGGTGAGAATTTCTGTGAAAGACTGTGTGAAACATACAGACTGCCAAACCATTATACAAAGTTACTAAGAAGGAAGAGACTGAATTAAACAGACAGAAGCCCTAGAAAGAGAAACAAAGAAGATCTCCACTTAAGTAATTAACTGTGTTCTATTTAGTCTTTTATGTCTATACACCCTTTCTTTCCAAAGAATCAAGTCTAGGTCAAAGATTGGAATCATTTCCCCTCAAACCAAGAACCCTACGCCATCATCCAGACCACACCCACAACATTGAAAATACAAGAAACCATAACCTAGGTCCATCTCAACAAACTAAAGAGAACTGTGAAAAGCAAAACTAGACCCAGCCAACTCCTGCAAGGTAACTTTTAAAGTAATCAACACGCTCTGCTTCAGTCACATACTGAGAGCTGGCTGATCAATGCATGACTGAAGCCTGAGGAAATTTCTCGTGGGACTTGTATGAATTAAACTTTGGACTTTAGGGAAAAAACCATAATCTGTGCATCCACACTATTAAGATAGAAGTCTTTTACTAACCTGTTCCCAGAAATGGAAGACTGATTTCATAGGGTAAAAGGAAATGTACTTTGATCTGTTCTTTTCTACTTATTAATTCTCATCCTAACTTATATTCTCGGATGTCTTTCAGCTGTGTTATTCTAGATTACTAATCCACTCTCTTCATAGTTACCAACTCAGCTCTTAATGTGTGAAACTTCCAGGGAAGTTCCAGATATAGGGAATGAAGGAGCTAAGGAAATTTCACCACAAAATATGATTCCTTGGTATAAAGAATATTTTCAGTGAAAAGGCCATTTTTGATTAGAAAGCACCAGCCTCTCCTATAAAACCTGAGTAACCTAATTTAGAATCAGAAAAGGGGCTTCTGGACTCTATCACATGCTAATAGACCTGGCTCTGAAGTCATTTGAAGCACAATATCTGTCCCTCAAGTTAATTTACTAATCAACCTGTTTCTCTCTGTCTACCCATCCCCCCTTAGCAACCACTTACTGCACTTATACTTACCAGTTTCTCTCCCCCTCCCTTCTAAAAGGCATTTTTAAAAGCCACTGACTATCACTGAAACTTTGGGAAATCATTCTTGTGGTTCCCCCAGTGTGCATGGTATTTGGAAATAAATCTCTTATTAATATACTATAATTGTAAGTTGATCTTACCAGTGAACCAACCTAGCAGAAAAGAGCAAGTTTCCCTGGAACTCCCCTTCAATGTAAAGTCTCCATCTTTTCTAAAGACTGACTACTCCACGGCACAACATATACCACAATTTGTTAATCCATTCATGAGCTGGGCATATGGATTGCATCCACAACTAGGCAATTGTGAACTGAACTGCAATAAACATTCTGGAGCAAATGTCTTTGTAGCAAAATAATTTTTATTCTTCTGGGTAGATACCCAGTAATGGAATTGCAGGATGAAAGGTCAACTATTAGTTCTTTGAGAATTCTCCACATTGCTTTCCAAAGAGGTTATATTAGTTTGCAATCTGAACCAGCAGTGTAAAAGTGTTGCTTTCTCTCTACATACATGCCAACATCTGCAGATCGGGGACTTCGTGATGTTGGCTAATCTCACTGGAGTTAGGTGGTATCTCAGAGTAGTTTTGATTTGCATTTCTCTGATGTTTAAAGACAATGAGCATTTTTTCATGTGTTTGTTGACCATTCATCTATCATCTTCAGAGAAGTTGTTCAAGTGTCTTACCCACTTATAAATGGGATTGTTTGTTCTTTTCGTGTTGATTAATTTGAGAGGCTGAGGCAATAGAATTCCATTCCATTCAAGTGACTTGCCCACTTATAAATGGGATTATTTGTTCTTTTCTTGTTGATTAATTTTTGTTTCAGATTTGTAACATGCAAAAATCTTCTCCCATTCCAAAGGATGTTTATTTGCTTTAGTTGTGGTACCCTTAACTGTACAGAAACTTTTTAGCTTGATAACATCCCATTTATTTGTTTTTGGTGTTATTGCAATTGCAGGGGGTTCTTCATAAAATCTTCTCCCAGGTCAATTTTGTCAAGCATTTTCTCCACACTGTCTCTAGAATTTTTAGTATTTTATTTCTTTTTTTTAAATTTTTCATTTTTTTTATTAAATCAGCTGTGTGCATTCATGCAATCATGGGGTGCAGTGTGTTGGTATCATATACAATCTGAAATATTTTCATTAAACTAGTTAACATAGCCTTCATGGCATTTAGTATTTTGTTTCTTAAATTTAAATCTTTTATCCAGTGAGAGTCAATTTTTGTCGCTGGTGAGAGGAGTGGGTCTATTTTCAGTTTTCTATATATGGCTAATCAGTTCTCCCAGCACCATTTTATTAAATGGGGATTCTTTTCCCTAGTGTATGCTTTTATTTGGTTTATCAAAGATCAGTTAGTGATATGTGGCTGTGTTCATCTCTAGGTTCTCTATTCTATTCCATTGATCTTTATCTCTATTTTGTACCAGTATCATGTTATTTTGATCACTACAGACTTATAGTATAATGTGAAGTCTGGTAATGTGATGATTCCAGATTTGTTTTTATTTCTAAAAATTCTGTTGTCTGTTCAGGGTTTTTTTCTGGTTCCTTGTGAAACAAAATACTTTTTTTTCCAAGTTCTTCAAAATGTGATGTTGGTGCTTTGATGGGGATTGCATTAAATTTGTAGATTGCTTTGGATACTATGGACTTTTAATGATACTGATTCTTTCCAGCCATAAGCCTGGTATGTTCTTCCATGTGTTAATGTCTTTTGTTATGTTTCTTCTCAAGGTTTCATAGTTCTCTTTATAAAGATCCTTTAAGTCCTTTGTTAAATATAGTCCCACGTATCTCATCTCATTTGGAGATACTATAAAAGGTATCAAGTCTTTCATTTGATTCTCAGCTTGACTGTTATTGGCATATATGAAGGCTATTGATCTGTGGACATTGATTTTTGAGCTGCTACTATATTCCTTGATCAATTCTCATAGCTTTGTATTTGAGCCCCTGGGATTTTCTAGGTATAAAATTATGTCATTCTCAAAGAGCAAAAATTTAACCTCCTCTGGCCCATTTGAATACCCTTGATCTCCTTCTCTTGCCTGATTGCATTGGCTAGAACTTCCAGCACTATGTTGAATAGCAGTGGTGATAGTGGGCATCTTTGTCTAGTTCCAGTTCTGAGTGGAAGTGCTTTCAATTTCACTCCATTCAATGTCTGTAGGGCGGGCTGTAGGTTTATTGTAGATGACCTCTATCTTTTTAAGAAATGTCCCACTTCAGCCTATTTTCTTAAGTATTCTTATCAAAAAAGGATGCTAGGCCATTACCTGTGGCTCACTGGGTAGGGTACAGGGCACATACACCCAACATAGCGGGTTCGAACCCCCCCAGGCTGGCTAAACAGAAATAAAACCTGCCTATATTCCCAGCTACTTGGGAGATTGAGGCAAGAGAATCACTTAAGCTCAGGAGTTTGAGGTTGCTATAAGATGTGATGCCATAGTATTCTTCTGAGGGTGACATAGTAAGACTTTGTCTCAAAAAAAATGGATGCTATATATTGTCAAAACCTTTTTTTGCCATCAATTAAGGGAATCATATAGTCTTTGTTTATGATTTTATTTATGTGGTGAATTATATTTATGGATTTATGTATGTTGAAATAACCTTGCATCACTGGTATAAAACATAATTGATCATGATATATAACTTTTTTTTTTGAGAGTCTCACTATGTCACCCTCAGTAGAGTGCAGTGACATCACAGCTCACAGCAACCTCAAACTCTTGGGCTTAAGCGATTCTATTGCCTCAGCCTCCCAAGTAGCTGGGACTACAGGAGCCTGTCACAATGCCTGGCTATTTTGTTGTTGTTGTTGTAGTTGTCATTGTTATTTTGGCAGACCTGGGCTGGGTTTGACCCTGCCAGCTTTAGTGTATGTGGCTGGCATTCTAGCTGCTGAGCTACAGGCACCAAGCTAATGTATAACTCTTTTTAAAGTGTCACTCCATTCTGTTTACAAGGATCTTATTGAATATTTTTTCATCAATATTCATTAATGATAATGGCCTATAATTTTCTTTCTTCACTGGGTCCTTTCTTGATTTTAGAGCCAGGGTGCTATTTGCTTTGTAGAATGTGCTGGGGAGGAGTTCTTCCTTCTTTGTTTTTGAATAAGTAATGCAACAGAGATACTAGCACTTCTTTCAAGATTTGGTAGAATTCTGGTGTAAAATCATCTGGTACAGGGGTTTATTTTTGTTGGAAGATTTTGTATTATTGATGAAATTGCAGTGCTTGATATAGGTTGATTCAAATTTCTAATTCTTTCTTGTCAAGTTTGGGAAGGTGGCATGATTTCAGGTATTGGTCTATTTCCTCTACATTTCCATATTTTGGGGCATAGAGTTTTTTGTTGTAATCATTGAGAATCTTTTGTATTTCCATGGTGTCTGTTGTTATTTCCCCCTTTTCCTTTTCTTTTTGTATTATTTGGGATTCACTGAGAGTACAAAGAATTAGGTTACACTGATTGCATTTGTTAGATAAAGCCTCTCTTATAATTGTATCCTGCCCCCAAGAGGTATGCCATACATTGTGACCTTCCATTACCCCTGTTGCTTCCCCTCTCCCCACTTGCTTGTTCGTCTACCCCCACCTTGTATTATCTCTTTGATTGCCTCCCTATTGCAATTAAGTACTTTGGATTCTTACTTCTAGAATGTGTTCCACCTCCATCCAGTTTAATATAAAAGATGGAAAATCTCCATCTTTTTAGTGGTTAAATAGTATTCCATGGTAAACATAGACCACAGCTTGTTAATCCATTCCTGGGTTGGTGGGCATTTAGGCTGTTTCCACATTTTGACAATAGTAAATTGAACTTTGATAAACAGTCTGGTGCAAGTGTCCTTATGATAAAAGGATTTTTTGTTTTCTTCTGGGTAGATGCCTAGTAATGAGATTGCAGGATCTAATGGGAGGTCTAATTTGGTGGAAGTATGGAAATTTCCAAAAAAGGTTATATTAGTTTTGCAGTCCCACTAGCAGTGTAAAAGTCTTCCCTTCTCTACACATATAGGCCAGTATCTGTAGCTTCGAGACTCTGTGATGTAGGTCATTTTCACTGGGGTTAGGTGATATCTCAGGGTAGTTTTGATTTGCATTTCTCTGATTATTAGGGACACTGAGCATTTTTTTCATGTTTGTTAGCCATTCGTCTGTCTTTTTTTAGGGAAGGTTCTATTCATGCCTCTTGCCCAGTTATATATGGGATTGTTGGGTCTTTTTTTGTTGATTAATTTGAGTTCTCTTTAGATCCTCCTTATCAAGCTTTTGTCTGATTCATAATATGCAAATATCTTTTCCCATTCTGAAGGCGTTCTGTTGTTTTGGTTTTTATTTCTGTAACTGTACAAAAGCTTTTCAGTTTAATTAAGGCCCATTTGTTTATTTGTGTTGCTGTAATTGCCATGAAAGTCTTCTTCATAAAATGTTTCCCCAGGCCAATATCTTCAAGTGTTTTCCCCACACTTTCTTCAAGGAATTTTTATTGTTTCATGCCTGAGATTTAAATCTTTTATCCATCTTGTAAGTGGTGAGAGGTATGGGTCCAGTTTCAGTCTTTTACATGTGGTTACCCAGTTCTCCCAGGACCATTTATTGAACAGGGATTCTTTTCCCCAGAGCATGTTCATATTTGGTTTATAAAAAAGAAGGTGGCTGTAAGAGGTTAGTTTCATCTCATAGTTTTCCATTCAGTTCCAGATGTCTATGTCTCTGGGTTTTTTTTTTGCCAATACCATGCTGTTTTGACCACTACAGCCTTGTAGTATAGCTGAAAGTCTGGTATGGTGATACTCCTGGCTTTGTTTTTATTACTAAGAATTGCCTTGGCTGTACAGTTTTTTCTGGTTTCATACAAAATGAAGAATTTTTTTTTGAAATCTTGAAAGTATGATGACAAAATTTTAAGGCGGATTGCATTGAAACTGTAGATTGTTTTGGATAGTATAAACATTTTCACAATGCGGATTCTTCCCAGCCATGAGTATGGTATGTTCTTCCATTTGTTAATATCTTCTGCTATTTCTTTTCTTAGGGTTTCAAAATTTTTTTTATAATTTTATTAAATCATAATTGTGTACATTAGTGCAATCATGGGGCACAATGTGCTGACTTCACAAACAATCTGAAATATTTTGGTTGAACTGTTAAAAATAGCCTTAATGGCATTTCCTTAATCACTGTATGAAGACATTGATATTCTACATTTAATAAGTTTCACCAGTACCCTGCTAAGATGCATCATAGTTGTGATCCCACCAATTGCCTTCCCTCCACCCATTCTCCCCCCTCCTTTCCCCTCCCTTTCCCTTTTCCCTGTATTCTTGTGCTATAATTGGGTTTTAGCCTTCATATGAAAGCTATAAATTAGTTTCATATTAGGGCTGAGTACATTGGATATTTTTTCTTTCATTCTTGAGATACTTTGCTAAGAAGAATATGTTCCAGCTCCATCCATGTAAACACAAAAGAGGTAAAATCTCCATCTTTCTTTAAGGCTGCGTAGTATTCCATGGTATACATGCACCACAATTTATTAATCCATTTGTGGGTCGATGGGCATTTGGGCTTCTTCCACGACTTAGCAATTATGAATTGGGCTGCAATAAACATTCTGGTACAAATATCTTTATTATGATATGATTTTTGGTCTTCAGGATATATAC
>CAUYON010119899.1:0-61601 GCA_963573935.1 Arctocebus calabarensis
CCGCCTGACTTGCGTTCATTCGTGCCCCCTCCCGTCCTGCATCCTTCCTTCCTTCCTTCCTTCCCGCCTCCCGCCTTCCTTCCTTCCTCCCCCCCATCCCTTCCTCCTTCCTTCCTTCCTTCCTTCTGCCCAGTGTAGACAGCCTGGAATGAGCCAGAATTTGAGAGTTAACTGGTAAAGTTGCCCAAAAAGAAAAATAATAATAGCCTCCTCACTCATTTAAGTTAGCGATCTATTGCTGCTGCCTAGCTTTGGGGGTGTATTTGCTAATTCACTTTTTGCTAGTTTTTAAAAAATGGATCAGAACTCAATTTGAGGGATGTCCCGTAGAAATACCAAAAGATTACAATGTTTATTAGTTAATTCCTACAGGTTTCCTCAACATTCTCTCTGATGAGAATATTTTGAGAACATACATTCACAAATAGATCAATTGCATTTATTTATCTACCACTTTTTTTGTCGTGTGTCTACTGTGTGCCAGGGACTGTTGTAGGCTCTGGAGTTACAGCAGTAAGTAAAACAGACAAATGTCTCAGCTCTCACAGAGCTTAGAGTCTGGTGATCACTGCTAATGCAGCTGTCCAGAAACCAAAAGTGAAACCACAGTCACATCACTTATATTTTTGGAGTTTTTTTTTTCTTTTTGCCATCCATGCCCCATTCACAATACAGACCAGGCACAGACCCCTTGGCTGGGTCTCTCGGGTAAAGTCAGTTATATTTCTTAAGCCTTCTGAATACATTTTACAAAATTAAAAAATGGCAAAATCAGATTGCTTCATTTTAATGAATTTCAAATGATTAATTTTTACAAATCACAAAACAAAATAAATGGAATAATAGTTGTTCAATTTATTTTAGAAGGATCCTGGAAAGTGAAAATTTGAGGTCCCAGCTTGGATCATAAGGGCTCCTCTGAGGCCTTTCCAGCACCCGACCTACCTCGTTCCATCCAAACATCTGCTTGAGTCCAGTCTTAAGTAGAACTCAATAACCCTTCCTCAGCCTGAGAAATTTTTTCTTTCCCTATCAGATTTTGTCCAGAGTTAACTTCTTAGAAATACAATTTGTATTATATCTAAAAATGATTTTTAAATTTAAGAATCATACAGAATAGTATATCAACATCAAAGCTTTAAATCAAATCAGAAAAAGACATACTTGCAATTTTTGTTTTTTAATTTTTAAGATACAAAGCCACATGCACCTCTGCCTTGTACTGGAATCAAGCCTTGAAATAAAACATATGAGATGGCTAGAATTTAACATGCATGTTTTGTTCACAGCAGGCAAATATGGCACATGATAACATTGAATAGTTGTTTTACTTTTAATTACAAACATAAAAATGACACTGAAGTGCTGGTCACTGGACTTGGAGATCATTTTAAGGGAGAAAAATTGTGCATATACAAACTAAGACGTGTATTTTTAAAAATATTTTGATGTATGTTTGCTTCTTTAGTTACCTGCTCAACACAAAGATATAATGTTTTCTATGTTTGAAAAATATACGATCTGAGAATCTTGAACTGTTTAGAGTTAAAAAGTGCTTGAAGACCCTCTCATTGGACTCACTTCTTTTACAAAGGGGGAAACATAAGACCAAGTGAAGTTAATTGTTTTTGATCAAATTGAAATTTTTTTCCATGAGCAAGATTTTATTTAGAGCGTATATAAAATGGGATCCTTATATCTTTCTAGATTATGCTGTGTCTTTCTGTATTATGCATTAGACCATCAAAGTGTCAGCAAGCTTGCTAAGCAGAAAATGTGTTCAGTTTTAAAGAATTAAGTAAATTTAAAATACTTTTAAACTACTTGTTTCTGACATACCTTTTAGGTGTACTCTTCATTTTAAAAATAAAATCAAAACAAACAAATTCCTGTTTTTTATTGAGCAACCATTTTCTACATGAATTAAGAAAATGAAAGGGAATATATGACACTTTTTTTTCCTGTGTTTGTACCTGAGAAGAGTCATATTCCCAAATCAAGTCATTGTTTTCCATATACTCAAATTAAATGAAATGAATGGTTGAATGATTGACCCAGTTTTGAATTATAGTCTTGAATTTTTGTTATCAGGACTATTTCTTACAGTTGTTTAATAAAAAGTTTGCCTCAATTCATTTCTTCCATTGATGTATTAGGAAGAGTCTTAGCTATACTTTTATCATATGATCTCATGTCTCTGATATTTTGGTGACCCCATACCGTTAACAGGCAATTTCATGAAGGACTGGAAAGTCGGACAGGATATGGAGACATATGAGTCCTTTTCTCACATGTTTTGCAGAATTTGCTTGCTCTCACGTGTGGAGCTCTGCTTTGTTGGAAAACAAAGGTTAAATGTAGTCTCAAGGGACTGGAGGAGGGGAAGTGTGCTTGTGGGAAAGGATGCCAGACTAAGTCAAGGCAGAAGGAAACAGAAAATGAGAAAGGGGTCACCATGCAGAGAAAGGCAACATCAGCTAGATGTCCTCCAGTCTGGACTCGTGCAGCTTTGAGGACTGAGACTCTTGTCTCTTTTTTTTAAAAAAAATCATTCTTCTGTGTGGTGCCTGTGGCTCAGCGAGTAGGGTGCCAGCCCCATGTACCGAGGGTGGCGGGTTCAAACCCAGCCTCGGCCCAAATGCAAAAATAAATAAATAAATAAATAAATAAATTTAGGGGTCCCAGCATACAACATTACTTTGAGCTTGCAAAATGAAAAAGCAATGGAGAGAAAAAAAAATTAAAAAAAAAAAATCATTCTTCTTTGGGATACAATGTTCCTTGAAGTGAGTTGCTTTTAGGTTACAAACTTTTTCCTCAATAAATATATAAACTTTATATATAATGTTTCAGAAACATGCATATTGTACAAAATAAGAATCATAAATGCAATGTATAAATATAAGCATATATTATAATTTGTAAATATATCTTAAAAATATGTATATGTGTTACTGATACATCTTTGCATGATAGTGAGAAATTTTCCTGAAACAAAATACATTTATTTAGGTGTTATTTCTAAAAAGTCATAAACTGTGGTATGTGTATACCATGGAATATTATGCAGCCTTAAAGAAAGATGGTGACTTTTCCTTTTTCATATTTACATGGATGGAGCTGGAACATGGTCTCCTTAGCAAAGTATCTCTAGAATGGAAGAAAAAGTATCCAATGTATACACCCCTAATATGAGGCAAATTCTTTATCTTTCAAGTGAAGGCTACAACCCATTTATTGCACAGGAAGACTGGAAAGGGGAGAGGGAGGGAAGGGGAGGGAGAGGGTGGGGAGAGATGGGACAAAGGGTGAGATCACATGTGTGGTACATATTCGAAGAGTCAGGAGAAAACTAAATACGGATCAAAAATGTTTTCACATAGTAAATGAGAAAATCTCATGAATATTATGTCAATCAGGTTGATAAAAATATCTCAGATTGTACGCGAAGCCTGCACACTGTACCCCATGATTGAACTAATGTACACAGCTATGATTTAATAAAAAAAAAAATAAAAAGAGAGTATAAGCGACACACACACAAAAAATAACATAAAAAATAAAATATTGCTGGTTGTTTGTTTTCTTACATTAACTTCAAATAAATTTACTTTTCAATTAAAAAAATAAAATAAAATATTGATTATATTGCTTTAATATATATATAGTACCTGGGTCAGCATTTTTTCTTTTTCCTCTTTTTTTTTTGAAGATTTTGGCTTGGGCTGGGTTTGAACCCACCATCACTGGCATATGGGGCTGGCGCCCTACTCCTTTGAGCCAGGGGCACTTCAGAGTCTCATTTTGTCACCCTTAGGAGAATGCTGTGGTATCACAGCTCACAACAACTTCAAACTCTTACGCTCAAGTGATCCTCTTGACTCAGCTTCCTGAGTAGCTGGGACTACAGGTGCCCACCACAACTTATTTTCCACATTTCTACTCCAAATACTGATTATTAAAACACACATGCATACATGAATAGATACAATACCTAAAAAACAGAAAGTTCCTAGATGAACAATCTAATGGATTGATTTGGCTCCTTCCTTCCTTCCTTTTTTTTTTTGCAGTTTTTGGCTGGGCCTGGGTTTAAACCTACCACTTCTGGCATATGGGGCCAGCGCCCTGCTCCTTTGAGCCACAGGTGCCATCCCCTTTCTTCCTTTCTCTTTCTTTCTTTCCTTCCTTCCTTCTTTCTTTCGTTTTTTGAGAAAAAGTCTCACTCTGTTGCCCTAGGTAGAGTGATGTGACATCATCATAGCTTATAGTAACTTCAAACTCTTGAGGCAAGTGATCCTCTCGCCTCAGCTCCTCACGTAGCTGGGACTACAGGTGTGTGCCACCATGCCTAGTTTTTCTACTTCTAGTGGATATGGGGTCTCGCTTTTGCTCAGGCTGTTCTCAAACTCTTGAATTCAAGCAAACCACCTACCTTGGCCTCCCATAGTGCTAGGATTACAGGTGTGAGTCACGATGCCCAGCCAGATTTACTATATTTTTAAGGTCGACTTTGTTAAATTCTTAACTAAATGAATTATTAAAACTATCTGCCCCCAATCCTGCTCTTCTCCCAACATCACCCTCAAAACAATTAAATGTACACACATGCTAAGTGTTAGGGAACTGGATCCACATGATTCAGACATGCGTATGAAGGAAGGGATGTTATGCAGAGGAAGATGGGAGAAAAATAGTGGGATGTCAGGGGTCTCTTGATCACGTATTGAGCCCAAACTCTCAAATTAATTATGAGCATCAGAAGTTAGTGTCTGGATGGCCTTCTAAAATATCAGGGGCTTTAGCTTGAGAAATTCTGGATATTGGATAGATCATTTAAAGAGCAGGACCAAAAGAGAGGACACAACTTCTCCAAGCTACCTAGAATTAATTAATAATGGGTTATCTACTTCTTTCTTTCATGCTTCAGTCTTTAGAACAGATTTTGTGAAGAGGGGAAAGGACACTTCCTAATAATTATTCACCTTATTGGGGAAATGATCTCTCACTCTGGAATTGCATTTTAGAAGACCCTGATCTATTCACTGACAACTATAATGTAATCACAGCTTCCCTTTTATATTTGCAGATTCTAGTTTTTCCTGAAATTTTAAAAAGGAAGAAATTTTTTGCTCATAAAAATAGATACGTGACAATGAGAGGAAAGACTGACAGGTACATCTTACTAATTACTCTAATGACTTGAGTCAATTAGCCCCTCAGCAAAATGACTGCAAAATACACAGCATGGGTCCATGGTATAATTTAGGAAGAGCCAAATCCAAGAACATCAAAGATTACAGTTTAGCCCCTCCCAAACCTCTACTCAAGTCATCTATTTGTAACTCCTGAAACTGCCTTCTATGAACTTGCAGTCAGGGTTCTATTCGGTTTAGTTCATAAACCAAAACATGAGGCTCCCTTGCTTTTTTTGCCTCTGTATGAAAAACTTCACACAGCCTGCTAAGAGCATGAGTCTACTCATCCTTTAAGTCCAGTTCCCAGCCAGTATTTCTATCAAAGATCTTCTAATAAACTCATATCAAAGTATATTTTCCATTTCCAATGCAATTATTGCTCCTTTGGAAACTTTGACACCTCACTTATTCTTTTCAAGAAATATTCTTATATTTATTATATAAGACATGGAAGCCTAGAATAGATTAGAGAATATGTCTTACATTTTTTAGTATCCCCCACTGACCTCAATACAGTGCCTTATGTTTAACACTCAGTATGTCACTTTTATGTAACAATTTTGTTAAGAATAATAAATTATTTGGCATTTTAGCATACCATCTACCACGAGAAAAGTGTTTTTTTATAATCAAACAATTGCCTGCATTATGGAAAATGTGCTCAATTCTGTGTTTTGACTAATGTCAACTAAATGGTCAAGAACATTTGAAAATAAAACTGACCCAGATAATGTGTATTAAATTACATTGACATTGTCCTTATTTACAAAAGTATTGGAACATACCAAACTGAATTTTAAGGAGAGTATAAAAAATAAGAAGAAAACATATTCTTTCCTTTGGATCCATTAGATTTTATATTCCATACACAACATTCATAATATGAAAATTGGGCAAATAGAATTGATACAGGTAAATAATAAACAACATAGAGAACTTGCATATATGATCAAAATTGAGATAAATCTATCTTAAAATCCCCATATTAAAACCATAGGAATAAAATTAGATTATTATAAATTACTGATGGAATAAAGAAGGATTTCCTGTGTAAATGATGACATTATAAAATAGAAACAAGATAAATGGACTTACTTCTAGAATGCCTTACACAGTATAGAGTATATGAATTGTCAGGGATCTATTCTGATCCCCCAGTCTGCAACACAACTGAAGTTTGTGCTGCCGATTGCTATGTTGTACCTAAATGCTCTGAGTAAGGTATTTTGAGATAAAGCAGGGAGTAAATCTACACTCCATTTTTATTTTCTTTACCATTAAATGATTTACTTCAAAGGAATCTTTGTGATCAAGTTTCTCAAACTTCAGGTCAAAAACTATTCTCTATCATTCCTCTTAAATTATGCTTCAGAAAATACAAAGTGGAATTTTGTTAACCAACACCTACATTGTACTTCATTTTGAAATAATAAAATGCTCTCTACATGGTGCTTACTCCATTTTTATTCATGTATGTCAATTATACTTGAAGCTGCTAAAGTGCATTAATTCTTCTGATTTTAAATGTTTGCATGTCATAAATTCAAACCTGCAATTTCCATGCATGAAGGGATTTTTTTTTTTGATGGGAGGGGTAGGCTGAGCTTATCATTGTAATTTACTTTGAATTCACTGAACGTAGAATGCACTCTGGGAGTTATAAAGGTTCATTTCTCCACAGGATAAAAGACCTATTTCTAAGAGCACTCCAGTTAAATTTACTCTCTAAAAATACAATATGACAGTTAGGATTCATTTTAGGTAAGATTTGTGGCAGAAATCAGTAAAAGATATAATAGAATTTGGCATTTTGGGGACTCATAAAAACCTGAAAGTTTTGGCATACTGAAATAATAAAATGATTTTTTAATTGCTTATTAAAGAATTTCCAGTTTTTGGTCAAAATAGATTCATAGGGACTGGATTTATCCTTCCTACCTTCATCAATTTAAGAAAAATAGACAAAATATAAGAAACAATAGCTTCCAGATGCTGGATATTAGGAAGATAAGTCAGTGACCTCTGACAGAGGAAAAAAAAGTGAGCCCTTTGATTTCCCCCTCTTATTGCATGGAGAGTTTCCAGGCTGAAGAAGCAAAAGGAAAAACTCAAAAAGAGCCTAGTGATCTTCCTGAATTGAGGACATGGAGTTCAAAGTTTGAGGTTATCAAAGCAGGGAGATTGTGTGGGGAAGACTACCAGAGAGAGAGGAAATGCCCAGGAGCTCTCTAGAGGTCTCTGCAGTCTTCATCTGCGAAGTTGTTCTGAGGTTACCAAAGCAGGCAGAGTGTGTGGGGAAGAGTACCAGAGAGAAGGGAAATGCCCAGGAGCGCTCTAGAGGTCTCTGCAGTCTTCATCTGCGAAGTTGTTCTGAGGGTACCAAAGCAGGCAGAGTGTGTGGGGAAGAGTACCAGAGAGAAGGGAAATGCTCAGAAGCGCTCTAGAGGTCTCTGCAGTCTTCATCTGAGAGCTTGTCAGTAGATGTGTATAAGGAAACTTCCCAAGACAAAAGAAAGGACCATGTAATAGTAACAAAGGAAAAAAAAATCTTTGGTGCTCACTCAGGACCAGGAATAAAATAACTTTTCACCAGCAGATGGAAAACCCTATAATTCATGGGAATTTGGGTAGAGCACTCAAAACGTATTGCCTCACCAGAGGGGCAAATTGGCCCAAGGGCTCTGATGACCTCTACTAGACTACAGGTAGGTTTTCCAAAGGTCGGTGCTTTTCCAAGTAACTTAACTGCATCTTAGGAAGGAATTCTAGAAATTTTAAAATAAAAACACAATAATTTCTTCCACCCAACAAGACAAAAAATGGGAAAAATAATCCAAAATGAAGAAAAAATTAATGAAGACCCAGAAATGACTCAGATAAAAGAATTTGTAGATAAAAACAATGTAAGTGTTACTGTAACTGTATTCCATATATTCAATAGGGCAGAAGATTGAGCATGCAAACTAGAACATGAAAAATATACAAAATACCTAAGACTGTCTTCTACAGGTGAAAATCACAACATACAATATGAAAAACACATCAGATAGAATTAAGATCAGATTAACCAATTAAAAACCACAGAAATAGTAACAACTATTCTAAAAGAAACACAAAGAGAAAAATGATTAAACAAAAGAAACTCAAAATCAGTGAGTTATTCAATAATCTAAAGTGTCATAACATCTGGGTAACTGAAGTCCCCAGTTGTGAAAATTATAGTGGAAAAAAGCAAAACTATGTGAAGAACTAATGGCCAAAAATGTTCCAAATTTCATGAAATCTATAAATTGCTGATCCAAGAATCTCAAAACCTCCCAGTCAGAAAAAAATTAAATAAAATTATATAAAATTAGTGACAAAGGAAAAAACATTCAAAGTGAGAAAAAACACATTTTGTGCAAAAGTATAAAAATAAGAATGAATTCAGTAGTCTAGTTGGAAACAAGGCAATATAGAAAATAAAGCATTAATGTCCTCAGAAACATAAAAAAAGTATCTATCAACCTAGAATTCTATGTTCAGTGAAATAACAGATTTTAAAATTGCAAAATGAAGGATTTTCATACATATAAAGATTAAGGAATATTAAAGAAGTCCTTTAGGAACAAAGAAAAATGAATCCAATTAAAAACTTGAATTAATACAAATGAATGAACACCAATATGGTGAATTGGGTTGTTACATACAAAAACACTATTTTCCTTATTTTATTTAACCTTTAAAGGATAACTAACCATAATCATTGAAGGATAACAAAACAATGGATTATGAAGTGCAGTTTTTTTCCCAGTTAAGATCCATACTACAAATTCCAAACAATCACTAATGAAGTAAAATTGTTACAGCTGACAAGCCCAGAGAAGATGTAAGATAAATGATTTAAAATATTCAATTAATGCAAGAAGAAGAGGAGAAAGATAAGCCAAAAATAAAAAGTCATGAAAAAACATGGAACAAAAGATGCAATAAATAAAACACAAGTAGCAGGATGATAGACATAAAATAAACCATATGTATATTCACAGTAAATGTAAATGATCTAAATTCTTCAGTTAAAAATCAGAGCTTGTCAGGTTTAATATAAAAATAACTACTATCCACAAGAAACTCACTTTACATAGAAAAACTCATATAGTTTAAAGGCAAAATAATGGAAAAACATGTTATCCTAAAATCAACGAAAATACATTTATAGTCTGGAGTAGATATACTAATATCAGACAAAGTAATTTTCAAAGTAAAGAATATTATCATGTATTAAAAGGGATAATTCGTAAATGCTAAGGTGATTAATTCATCAAGACGACATAATAATCCTACGTAATTATGTAATTGATCACAGATCTTCAAAATATATGGGGCAGAAACTGATAGAATTAAAAGAATTACAAATTCTTTACAAATTACAAATTACAAATACAAATCCACATATATATTTGCTCATAAAGCAAAATGAGCACACACAATACCTGTTTTACTGTCCTTGCCTTCTAAGCCAGCTCTGAACTTAGCACACAGGATACATAAGAATGCTCCTACTTCTATGATTAAATTCTTGGACTTATACCTGAAGCTGAGACTTCTGTTTAATCAGGAATTTTAGGGCTGTGTCCTGTGTTTCTAGATTATATTATTCTGTTGGTGAAGTGAATGGATTTAATTTTGCCAGACATCTGTATTTTTCCATATAGGAAGTGGGGCTTCCCTGCAGTAGTGTGTTCTAGCTGCAAGTTCTGATAAGGGATGGATATGATTCTAGGCTCTTCTCTTTTTTACTAAAGAGTCAAGTCATTACTACTTATTGCTGTATTTATCTGATGATGTTAATGTAACAGTGACTTTTTTTAATTTAAAAAATAAACTGTGACCTTTTTATGTTAGATCTTTCTCTATCTTCTCTTCTTTGTAAAATTGGGATGATAGCTGATATAATGAGGAGGTGGAAGGAATACATTGGGATTTATAAAGTGTCTACAAGAAATGCACTGAGCAGCTTCTGTTAACACTAAATGACATGGGGCATTAAGGATGAGGTCTGGATTTTTCCAACTAAAATAAAATATTTTTGTGAAAAACACTTAAGACGATGGAAAATATTTTTACCATTTGAATGCTTGAGTTTAATTTTGGTAGAATGACTCATGCAATCTTTTATTTTGTCAGTTTGATGTTACAAAAGATAGCTTAGCATATAAAATATAGGACAAAATGTGAAATTGTTATTAAAAATAGAAAATGATGAAGGGAGATTTGGAGATTTCTAACGATTAGATAGATAGATAGATAGATAAACTCTAATGAGAACACCTTTTCTCCTCTGTTCAATAACTGTATTAATGTTTTGTAATGGATTCTTTCAAATAGCCTTAGAAATGTGAGACAATGCATATGCTTTGACCTTAGGGAATAGAAAGTGAGCAAATAGTTACAAATGGAATGCTATGTTTTATTAATGAATCACCTCATGACTATCCTTAAAGACTACTTGAAAATGCCTAGGGGCTTAGAAGACAGTAATCTAAAAAAAAAAATCACAAAAATTAAAATCCATTCTTCCTGATATATTCTGAGTAATGGTATCATGGAATGACCTTTGGTTATCACTCCCCTTAACTCCTCTCTGGGCAACCAGCACTTTGAATAAATCTAACTCTTGCACTCAGGATATTCTAATTGGCATTTTATTTTAGTTAAAACTTGGAGCTTACATTTTTATCTTCTACATCAAATCAAATGTCACTATGTTGTTTAGGGTTTTATTCATTTTAGCAAGAGTTAATTAATTTTAGTAAGTGAAGATGTTTTATGTCATTCCATCCATTTGATGAGTTATCTGAGTCTAAAAACCTGGAATCCTCAAAATATTTTTAAAGATTTATTTGATGTAGTTTAATTTTAGGTAAAGAAGACAAACAAGAACACAACAAACCTTAAGGTTTATAAAGAACTCACAAAGCCTATGGAATTACATTACTTTCATTTGCTGAATACTTATGTACAAAATGAGAAAAATGCCTTACATGTTCTACATATAGATATATATAGATATCTATATATATATCTATATATATATATATGTTTTTTTTTTTTTTTTTTTGTAGATACAGAGTCTCACTTTATCACCCTCAGTGGAGTGCTGTGGTGTCACACAGCTCACAGCAACTTCCAACTCCTGGGCTTAGGTGATTCTCTTGCCTCAGCCTCCCGAGTAGCTGGGACTATAGGCACCCATCACAACAGCTGGCTATTTTTTTATTTTGTAGTTCAGCTGAGGCTGGGTTTGAACCCACCACTTTTGGCATATGGGGCTGGAGCCCTACTCGTTGAGCTACAGGTGCTGCCCTCATGCTCATAATATTTTTTAACTTTCAAAAGGAATAGCAATGTCTTTACCTTTACTTTATTGAATTTCATAAAAAGCTTGTAAAGTGGACATATCATCTAGTTTTACACATGAGACAACTGAGATACAAAGAGTCTCATAGCCCATGAATGAATACTCTCCTGTGCTACGTATGACCAATAATTCACCGTTAGAGATAACTCAAACCTTCATTTGATACCACTGAATCAGGAACAAATTTAATCTCAAATGGAATGCTCATTTTTCTTAGTCTTTGTTTGCTAAACAGTATGAGGCAAAGCATTTCCAATCAGTGTTAATAAGGCATTTTTAAATAATATTTAGAAATAGATTATGAGTTTACCACCCAAAGCTGAATATTACTAACTAGGTAAAACTTACATATTATTGCAATGATCACAATACAATATTTTTTATTTATAGTTCTTACAAGATCAACTTTCCAGCCTCTATCAACTATTTTGAAAATCTATTAACTCTCTAATACCATTATAGAGGGAATAAAAGATAGACTTAGTCTCTATTTTCACTGAGATATTTTAAGCCAGAGTTCAAATCACTTTCCTAATATTAATATTCTGAAAGGGGGAAAACAGATCTCAACCTAGATTCAGAGTTTTATTCAATTACATCTTCATTTATATTGTATATGTTTGGAGTATGTTTTTAATTGTTAGTCTTTTAAACCACATCCTTCAATAAGCATGGTTGAAAGAATGATAAGAATAAATGGAAATAATAATTGTTTATTAAAAAAATCCAAAATATTTTTCTATACTATAGTTAAAACACTTCAAAAGAAATACTATATGCTCAATAAAGCCGTAAAGTTTGTGTTTTTGTTTTTTTTTGAGACAGGGGACAGGGTCTTGGTCTGTTGCCAAGACTAGAATGCAGTAGCATAATCATAGACCAATGCAGCCTCAAACTCCTAAGCTCAAGCAATCCATTTGCCTCAGCCTCTGATGTAGCTGGTACTATAGGCATGAATTACAACACCTGGATAGTTTTTCTTTTTAAAGTTTTTGTGGAGATGAGGTCTCAGTATGTTGCCCAGCCTAGTCTAAAACTCCTGGCTTCAAGCTCAGTCCTCCCACCTTCGCCTCCCAAAGTGCTGAGATTATAGGAGCAAGTCATTGTGTTATTTATTGCTCCTGGACAAAACCCTAAAAGGGTAATGCCATATGCTAAGAACTTCCTCATATATTTCTGTTAGTCTACATTAGTGATAGTGAAAGTTTCAATTAAGATATGATAGCTTTATATGGACTGGTTCCAAATGGAAGAACATAAATCCTTATAGGAATGTTTGCCATATTTGTTTAGTTATCAGTTGGAAAACAATGCCTGTAACTGGGTATTTATACATAATCAGTTTTGTTCTCTGAACTTCAGGAGTTTATAAACACATTTGATGTATTTTTATCATTTCTATTATATAAGAATTTGAATGCTATATTTAAAGAATGATTAAATGTCTACCCAATATTCAGTTTTACTCTCAGTTACTGAACTTAAGTTACAAATCTGATTTTACTCAGAAGTCTGCTTTTGTTTTTGCAATTTATTTATGTATTTATTTATTTATTTATTTAATTTACTTACTAGGACAGAGTTTCACTCTGCTGCTCTTGGTAGAGAGCTATGGCATTATAGATCACAGCAAACTCAAAATCTTGTGCTGAAGAGATCCTCTTGCCTTGGCCTCTGGAGTAGCTGGGACTACAGTTGCCTGCCATGACACCAGCCTAGTTTTTTTCTATTTTAAGTAAGGACAGGCTCTCACTCTCACGTTGATCTCAAACTGCTAAACTCAAGCAATCTATTGCCTTGTCCTCACAGACTGCTGGGTTTATAAGTTTCAGCCATCACTCTAAGCCTTTGCAACTAATTTATGTATTTCAGAGTTATTTTTAATTTCCATAATATATTTTGTTATAAATAACCATTGTGGTGCCAAATTTAATTCAGATGGTAAACACATTTCTCAGGAAGTGATCTTATTTTTATCAAGAGTGTTCACAACAGCAACTGTTCAAGAGTATTTATTTATTTATTTATTTTTGAGTTTTTGGCTGGGGCTGTGTTTGAACCCGCCACCTCCTCCATATGGGGCTGGTGCCCTACTCCTTTGAGCCACAGGCACCCCCCCCCAAAAGTATTTAAAATTGGACTGTGAGTTTGTAGTTCTCTGATGGTGTGAGCTCTTTAGCTCATTTATCTTGCTGCTAACAATCATAAACCCTAAACAAATACAAAACAAAATTTCAAGAGGTCTAAGGATTTTCTAAAATTTGTCTAAAATAAAACCTAAACTAAAATTCTTAATGTTAGAGTTTGGGAATAGCAAAATCTTTAAAAGGTAACCAGAATGGAAATGAGTTTGCCTTTTGTTGTTTTGTCTTTCTGTACATTTTTTATTTCACAATATTAATTAAGGAGTATAAGTGTTTTTGTTATGTAGATACCTGTATAATGCTGAAGTCAGGGTTTTTTCTGGAGCTGTCACCAAAATAGTGTTAATTGCACCCAATAGGTATGTTTTGATCCTTCATACATCCACATACCCTTATGCCTTCCCCCCCTTCTTGGTTTTTAATGTCCTTTATGTCATTTTGTGTACATATGTACACGTCTATTAGCTCCCATTTATTAGGGAGAATATGTGGCATTTCATTTCCCATTCCTGAGATACTTCACTTAGAATAATGGTCTTCAATTCAATCCATATTGCTGCAAATGACATTTCCCTCCTTTTAATGGCTAAGTAGTAGTCCAATCTGTGTGTGTGCATGCATGTGTGTGTGTATGTGTGAGTGACACTACATTTTGCTAATCCATTCATGAATTGATGAACATTTCAGTTGATCCCAATCTTTGCAATTGTGAATTGTGCTCTGATAAACATTTGACTACAGGTGTCTTTTTGATAAAATTACTTTGTTTCCTTTGTGTAAATACTCAGAAGTCGAATTTCTGGATTGAATGGTAAGGGGACATTTATTTCTTTGAGGAATAATCTCCGTACTATTTTCCATTGAGGTTGCACAAATTTGCAGGCCTACAAGTCTAAGTGTTCCTTATCTCTGTATCCCCACCAACATCGTTTTTTCTTTTCTTTCTTTTTTTTTTTTGCTTTTTAATAAAGGCCCTCTGATGGGGTAAGTTGGTATCTTATGTAGTATTAATTTTCATTTCCCTGATAATTAGTCATACTGAGCAATTATTCATATGCTTTTGATTATTTGTCTACTTTCTTTTGAAAAGCTTCGGTTCATGTCCTTTGCCCACATTTTGATGGGATTGTTTTGTTTTTTTCTTGCTAATTTGTTTTAGTATTTTGTAGAATAAGAATATTATTCCTTGGTTGAATATACAGTTTGTGAACATTTTCTTGCTTCTGTAGGCTGTCTATTCTCTTCATTGATTATTTCCTCTGCTGCACAAAGCTTTTTTATTTAACCTTTCAACTGCAAACAATGCCTATAGGCATTCAAACAAGATGTTCATATGGTGCGAACACCTCCTATAGGTGTTGTTCATTTTGCAAACAAAATCTTGTTACTGTGATGTTTCCTGACTTGAGCCTATAAGCATCATATACTTCATTCTCAATACTTTTTCCACTCTGCCTGAAATAATCTGAACAAATAGTGGATTCTTGTGGGAGTATATATAAATATGGAGTACAATTTGAAGAGTCATCATCAAGTTCAGAAGGCTCAATAATTGTTGAAGAATTTGGATATAGAACTAGCTTTAAAAATACTTCTCACAGAAAACATAAATTGGCAAGCACCTCAAAATCTGATTTGGAAAAAAGAAGGTAAAGAACCTATTTCAAATTTAAAAGAAGTCAATCTTCAGTGACTTCAATGTAGAGGAGACAATTTGAATCAAAAAATATATGATTTTGATTCAAATATATCAGGAATAAAAGCTAATATTCATTAAAAAATCATCAAGTTTGAAAGTCTTCCACCTGTTTTACTCAAAATATTTGGTTAACTCTATTGTACAACTATGAAGGAAGCACAGTTTCTGATAACTATCACTTCCACCTCACGGAAAGGCACTTTCTGTCACAGCATAGCAATCCAATGGGAAAACAATAAAACCACCACCAGAGATGTGCTGTTAGCACAAAGCATAAAAACTGAAGTGAAGCACGCTGTCAGTGCATACAATGTAATGTTGGGTTATCCATCAAACTGTGTTTTGAGTTGTTCCATACAAAAAAAAAGGGTTATTAAATTTTTATTGATGTGGAAAGCTTTACCATTTCATATTAATTTTTTGTTTGTATTTTGTTTTTATAAATATACATACAAAACATTAAAACTGAAACCAATGTGGGTAAATTATTTTGATTGGCAGAAAACCAAAGAACATCCAGTAGGGGCTATGTATTTTAACCGTGCCTTGTTTGGGTGCTCCACAGTCAAAGAAATAATTAAGTCTTATTTATTTCTTTTGTCATTGCTGTGTTTGCCTTTGTGATCTTATTTATAAATTCTATGACAATGCCTATATCTAGAAGAGTTTTTCCAACATTTTCTGTTAGAATTCTTAGGGTTTCAGGCCTAACACTTAAGCCTTTTGTCCATCTTGAATGAATTTTTGTGAGTGGTAAGAGGAAAGCATTATGTTTTATTTTTCCACATGTGGCTATTCAATTTTCCCAGTACCATTTATTGAATAGGATTCCTTTCCTCAGTGTATATTGTTGTCTACTTTGTTGAAGATCAGTTGTTTGTAGGCAGATGGTCATATTTCTGGGTACCCTATAATGTTCCATTGGTCTATGTCTCCACTTTCATACAAGTATCACACTGTTTTGGTTACATAGCCTTGAAGTACAGTTGAAGTCAGGTAGTGTGATATCTCCATATGTACTCTCTTTGCTTAGGATATTAAGGCTTTTTATTCATTCTCAACAAAGTATAGATTTTTCTAAATCTATGAAATACAACACTGGTATTTTGATAGAGACTGAATTGAATCTGTGCCCCAAATGATTTACAAATTCAGTGCAATGACCATCAAAATACCAGCTTTCTATTGTACATAAACAAGAACACCTACTTACAAACAACTGATCTTCTTAAAACATATATAAAAGGAGAACTACAAAACACTGATGAAAGAAGTCATAGCTTAAATTTCACCTCAAAAAAAAAAAAATCACAAGACAAAAGAGAAAGCAATTTCACTGTTACAAGATAAGATATTTCATGCAAAGTATTAACTCTCCCCCCCAAATCCCAACCTCCCAACAAATAAAAAACTATCTGGGAATACTGCTATCCTAACATATTAACCATAGTATAATCATTCACAGGAAAACAGTAATTAAGTTTAAAATTTTGTGTGGGTAGTACTATTATACCTATCTTGAGTGTTTTGCTTGTACTGTATCATATACCTTTGTTTAATTCTTAATAAACTGTTCACATGTTAAAAAAAAAAAAGAAAGAAGTCACAGCTGACACAGACAAACCAAACACATGCCTTACAATGATGATTCTGCTAACCCAAAGCAAGGGATGTTTTTAATTTGTCTGTGTCGTTGCTGATATCTTTCATCAATGTTTTGTGGTTTTCCATGTAAAGATCTTTCACGTCCTTGGTTAGGTATATTCCCAGGTATTTTGCTTTATTTGTAGTTTTTGTGGATGATATTGGGTCCTTGATTTGGTACTCAGCTTGACTGCTATTAAAAAATAGAAATGTGAAGATGTCAGACTAGAAACATCTCCTTACTAGCCACTGTGGCAAGGAAGGGGAAAAAAACCTCCAACCACTTCTGGCTGGGGGAACCCACCCAGGGACGTCACTCTGGGGCAGAGGGAAGCAGTGTTGGACTTCAGAAGCCAGTGAGGAGGTCAGGACTTGAGGAAAACCAGCACAGAAGGGGAGTGCTTGAGAACGTGTGGGGACTGGACAGCCAGTTTGCCCAAGGAGGACTGGGTACAGAAAAAGGTTGTCCTACAGTTTTTTTTTGGGGGGGGGGCTAAATATGCTCACTGGAGTAGCCTTGGAAGGCACAAATGAACAGGTGGACATGAATAGTGTCCATGTCCAGGATTGAATATTGGGTAGGATAGATAGGCAACAGTGTATTCTCCATCTATATATTTTTTATTTAACCATTGTTGATTTAAAGTTGATTTTATCTTATATTAAGATGGTTGTACCTGCTCACTTTTGGTTTCCATTTTCTTGATTTTTTTTTCCATCCTCTGACCTTGATTCTGTGTGAGTTCTGTGTGAGTCTTTGTGGTTTAGATGTGGTTCTTGGGGACAAGAAAATACTTAAGTTGTATTTTGTCATTCATTCAGCCAGTCTATGTCTTTAAGATGGGGTATCCAGGTCTCATATTGAGTATTAGCACTGATATGTGGGAATCTCCTTTGTTTGCCATGTAGAGTCATAACTTATTGTTTTGTTTTTCTTCTTGTTATTGTTTTATAAGAGCTGTGACCTCTAACTTTCATGGGCTTTTAGACTGTGGGATATCTTTTGTACTTTTGCATATATAATGCACTTGATCCTTTCTTGTGGGGCAAATCTAGTAGTGACAAAATCTCTTAGTGTTTGCTTGTTTGGCAATGTCTTTACTTCTCCATTATTTGTGAAGCTTATTTTTGCATGATCCAAAATTCTTGGCTGGCAATTTTTCTTTTTATGAAAATTAAAAATGGGTCCCTTATCCCTTCTGGCCATAAGTTCTCCTCTGAGCAGTCTGCTGTTAGCTCTCTATATATATTTATATTTGTACGTTATTTGCTGCTTTCATCTTCCACCTGGAAGAAATTTCCCCTCATTTTGACTTTGGTCAGCAGGAGAGGGCTGTGTGTCTTGGCGGCATCCTATTAACTATGAATCTTCTCAGTGTTTGATGCCCATCTTGTAACTGTATATCTGAATCTCTGATGATACCAGGAAAGTTCTCTTCAATATTTCCCTCAAATAGGGGTTCCCTGTTTTTTTGCTTTTTCTTCTTCTCTCTCTTTGATATCTATAATTCACATATTTTCTTCATTCCTATAGTTCCATATTTCTCTGAGTGATTGTTCATTCTTTTTTATATTACTGTATTTGCCAACACATGAGTTTACATTTTTTTTTTAATTGTTGGGGCTTCATCAAGGATACAAAGATCCAGGTTATACTAATTGCATTTGTCAAGCTAAATCCCTCTTATAAACGCATTCCTCCCCCAAGAGATGTGCCAAACACTTCCACTTCTTCCCTCTCTCTGCTCCCCTACTCCCGCATCCCGCACCATGTACTAGCATTAATTGTCCTCATATCAAAATTGAATACATTGGATTCTTGCTTCTCCATTCTTGTGATGCTTTACTAAGAAGAATGTGTTACACCTCCATCCAAGTTAGTATAAAAGATGTATAGTCTCCATGCTTTTTAGTGGCTGAATAATATTCCATGGTATACATATACCAGACCTTGTTAATCCATTCCTGGATTGGTGGGCATTTAGATTGGTTCCCAAATTTTAGTTATTGTAAATTGAACTGTTGTAAACAGTCTAGTGCAAGTGTCTTTATGGTAAAGGGATTGTTTTTCTTCTGGGTAGATGCCCAGTATTGGATTGTAGGATCAACTGGGAGGTCTAGTTTGAGTTCTGTGAGGGTTCTCTATACTTCATTCCAAATGGTTGCATTAGTTTGAAGTCCCACCAGCAGTGTAAAAGTGTTCCCTTCTCTCCACATCCACACCAGCATCAGCAGCTTTGAGATTTTGTGATGTGGGCCCTTCTCACTGGGGTTAGGTGATATCTCAGGGTGGTTTTGATTTTCTTTTCTCTAATAATTAGGGACAATGAGCATTTTTTCATATGTTTGCTAGCTATTTGTCTTTATTCTTTAGAAAAATTTCTATTCATCTCTCTTGCTCATTGATATAAGGGATTATTGGTTCTTTTTATGTTGCATAGCCTGAGTAATCTGTAGATCCTAGTTATTAATCTGTTGTCCGATTCATAATATGCAAAAGTATTTTCCCATTCTGATAACTGTCTATATGCTTTAGTTGTTGTCTCCTGAGCTGTACAGAAGCTACTTATCTTAATTAAGTCCCATTTGTTTATTTTTGCTGCTGCTACAATTGCCACTGAAATCTGCTTCATAAAGTCTTTTCCCAGACCTCTACCTTCAAGTCTTCCCCCCCCCACACTTTCTTCAAGGATTTTTATTGTTTCATGTCTTAGATTTAGATCTTTTATCCATCTCAAATTGATTTGAGTGGCAAAAGCTGCAGGTCCAGTTTCAGTCTTGTACATTTGGTTATGATGTTCTCCCAGCACCATTTACTGAATAGGGAGTCTTTTCCCCAGTGTATGTTCTTGTTTGATTTATCAAAGATTAGGTGGCTGTAAGATGTGAGATTCATCTCATGTTTTTCTATTTGCTTCCAGTGTCTATATCTCTATTTTTGTGCCAATACTATGCTATTTTGATTTCTATGGCCTTGTAGTATAGCCTAAAGTCTGGTTGGCTTATGGCCCTGGCTTTGTTTTATTACTAAGAATTGCCTTAGCTATTCTAAGGGTTTTTTTCTGGTTCCATACAAAAATAAGAATTATTTTTTCCAAGTCTTGAAAGCATGATGTTGGTATTTTAATGGGAATTGCATTAAATGTGTAGATTGCTTTGGGAAGCATAGACATTTTCACAATGTTGACTCTTCTCAGCCATGAGCATGGTATATTCTTCCATTTGTTAAAATCTTTTGCTATTTCTTTTCTTAGGGTTTCACAATTTTCTTTATAGAGGTCCTTCACCTATTTTGTTAGATATAGTCCTACATGATTCATTTTCTTTGAAGCTAGTGTGAAAGGAATTGTGTCCTTGATTTGCTTCTCATCTTGGCTTTTATTGGTATATACAAAGGCTACTGATTTTTGGACATTTATTTTATATCCTGAGACCTTACTGTATTTTTTGATTATTCCAGGAGTCTTTTGGTTGAGATTTTGGGGTTCTCTAACTTTAAGATCATATAATTGGAAAAGATGGAGAGTTTGACTTCCTCTGCCCTCATTTGGATGCCCTTTATTTCCTTCTCTTGCCTGATTGTATTGGCTAGAACTTCTGACACTACATTGAATAGTAATGGTGATAGAGGACAACCTTGTCTGATTTCAGTTCTATGTGGAAAAGCTTTCAGTTTTACTCCATTGAGTATATTAGTTGTAGGTTTGTTGTAGATGGTTTCATCAGTTTAAGAAATGTGCCACCTATACCTATATTCTTCAGTGTTCTAATTAGAAAAGGATACTGAATTTTATAGAATGCCTTTTCTGCATCTATTGAGAGGATCACATGGTCTTTGTTTTTGTTTCTGTTGATATGGTGAATTACATTTATGGATTTGTGTATGTTATACCAGCCTTGCATCCCTGGATGAAACCTACTTGATTGTGATGTATGACTTTTTAAATGTCCAGCTGTAATCTATTGGCTAGGATTTTATTGAGAATTTTTGCCTCTATATTCATTACTGAGAGTGGTCTGAAGTTGCCCTTTTTAGTTGGGTGTTTTCCTGGTTTTGGTATCAGGGTGATGTTTGTTTCATAGAACATGTTGGGAAAGATTCCTTCATCCTTGATTTTCTGCATCTTTGACTGACTGGGTTACTTCGAAAGCCTATCTTCAAGCTGTGAGATTATTTTTTTTTTGCTACATCTAGCCTGTTTTTGAAGCTTTCTGCTATATTTTGTAACTTCATAAATTATTTTTTCATTTCTTTAAGTTATATTACATCTTTTCTTATGTTTTCTATATTTTTTGCAAGTTTTTTTCATTTTTCCATTCATGGCCTTCACTGCATTTTAGGGACTTCAAATTTCTCTGTGTTGTGTTTTCAAACTTCTCTTCAATTCTATTCATCACGTTTGCCATCCATATTCTGAATACCATTTCTGACATTTTGAAAATGGGACTTTGGCCAGTGCCTGCGTAGGTCACAGGTACTCAGCCAGTGATGGGGGATTCTTCATATGGAGTAAGGGGTTGGTTCCCAGGACACTGATGAAAGTTCAGGCAGGGGATGTACTGGGTAAGTCCTGTTCCACTGAGGCAGGCATTGTGAAGAGTTGGTCTGCCTGGGTCTCCCTCCAGTGGCGGCAGTGACTGTTTGGGAAGACTATCTCAGCTTTGAGTGCAAGTGTCAGGCCTGCAGGCATTTGCTCAATACAGGCCTAAGCATCATGAATCTATGTGGTGGTGTGGGTGGTTTGTGGCTAGCAGGTTGGTGGTGGAGAGCAGGACCACAGGGCTGGTCCACTGTATAAACAATGGCTAAAGAAGTTCTATTCCTACACTAAGAAAGTTAGCTTGTTTGTTTGTAATTAGGCAATATTAGGTATTGTTCAAAATGTTCTTATTATTTCCAGTCCTGCACCAAGTTTCTTGCTGGTTTTTAAATGTGAATGTAATGCTGCTTATTAAGTTCTAGTCTCTCATAAAGGGAAGAGAGGGTTTATTGGTCAGTTACAAAACAAATAGCTTTTTATAGTCTAAAATAACCATGATACTGGAAGTTATGGCTGACCCTTTGCTTAAATGGATTAGAACTTTCTTTCATTTATTTTTACTTGTATGACTTTCATACTATGCTTAAAACATAACATAGCTTTCTGTTAATTATATAGATAATGACTAGACAACTTTGCATTTCTAAGGCTTTAAACATTAAAAGTACACATATTTATATAAATACTTTTCTAAAAGATATGAAAGCTGGCATGCCTATTTTAATGTTTAACAGAATAAATAGAATAATTAGTGGTTTCTCTGCAGAGTGTGAATTTGGTCTTGAATGAATCCTTTATCTCTATAAAGATTAGAGCAAAGATATGTCTCATGCACACAGTTTGGTTAAACAGTGCCAACAAGCTATAAATGACAGTTTATTTGCATAATCATGAGGATATTTAATGAACAACATACTAATAGTTTTATTTCGTATCTATAGGACTATTTTAAAACAGTGTTGAACTGATAGAACTTAAATATGAGAGAGAGAGAGAGGGAAGAGTGAGTGAGAAAGAGATTTCTCTTCCCTGACAAGTTTTAAATTGTAAATTCATGATTATCACCCGGACAGGTTCACTTTCCACTTTACATTGAACAATTTTCCCAGATCTTTAGAGCTTATCTTACAATGATTTTTTTCTTTTAAGTTAATCTCCCAAACTACTAGCTTTGCTAAAGTTGTAGACTCCTGGAGAGTTTCTTTGTAATAAACAGCATCATCATCCAAAGGACATAGTGAAACAAGGCAGTTTTCCTTCCTGGTTTCCTTCTGAGTTTGTGATACATTTTCATTGCCTGGATGCCTGTGCACTGCCAGGGAACTTCTTTCCTCTGTCTGGTGAGTGGTATTAATATGAACCATCAGAGATTGTGTATACTTAATAATGAGTAAGTGAGACTCCCCTGACATAGGTTTGATGGCCATAAAATATGAGTTTTGTAATTGTCTTTATGTTCAAACTCAGGGACTGACAGACAGAATATTGTTTCTAAAACACAGCTAACCAAAATGTGGAGATTTTCAGTAGGTGCTTCTCTTAGTGTTTAAAGCAATTACAGCGAGAATGGGTCAGTGCAATTTCTCCCTGGTGCTGAGATAATCTATTCTTGCTATTGCATTTTAGCTATTCAAATTCAAATCAGCCTTCTCATCACAAATGTTCCTGTTTGTGAGAGACATTATGAATAAGTAGCAGAGGCCCCTACCTGCAATGCCAATCTGATTGCATTTCCAGTAGGGTCATCACTCTTGATTGCAAGTAATGTGGTATTTAATAAACAGGTGGAAGCAACCAGATTTTTGCTTTATGGGAAGTGCTTAATTTACTTGCATTCTGATTATTGTTTCCATGTATTAATGATATAATCTATAATCTTGTACAGCACTATGAGAAGATATAATATGAATATAAACACTTTTATACAAATTACACCTCTCTGAATGAACAAAGTGTCAATGAATTCATATCTGTCATGATTGGAGTACTGTATTAAGTAAAAAAAAAAACTAAACAAAAAAAAACAAGTTTGAGTTGAGTACACTAAGGAAACTTGGATTGGGGAGGGAGCAAGATACAGGTTGGAGGGATTTTAATAACTCCAATTTACTAGCTTGACTGAAAATTCCTTTTTTCATCTTGCTTTACAGTCCTAATGACATAGTCACAAAGCTTTACCTATGAATATTAAGGGAAAGGAAATTACTATGACTAGATAATTCAAGGTTAAAGAAAAATGAACAGCAGATCTTCCTAGTGAGAGCAATACGGCAAATGGGTTGATTTTCTTTTCATTAGAATTATTTTGAATACAAATTTCCATTGAACTTTGGATAAAGAAAAATAACCCAGTGGATTTTTTGTAACCTATGACACAAAAGCAGGCACTCACATTTATGAAACTCTCTAGATCAATTTCCCCAAATCTAAATATCAGAGAAGAAATGTGTGTATATTTGTGTGTGTGCTGTAGACATAGGGAGTTCCTCTAAGAAATAACACATACTACAAATTGCAGTCATATTTCCAAAGACAATATTCCAAGAAATAAAATAATGTTAAATAAATCATTTCTTTCCCTTAATAGAATAAAAATCACACCTACTCACCTAACCTCTCAATGGAATAATATCGCTGTTTACTGTCCACACGCACTGTCTCAGCATAAGGGCTCCCGACGCCATAGCCAATAATGTAACCTCGTACCACAATGTTTGGGTTCAAGGGAGGAGTCCAACTCATGATGATGCAGTTGGTCTGAGGCCTCACATGAAGAGAGCTTGGCTGATCTGGAACTTGAGACTCTAGGATTCAAAAAGAAGCAACATCAGTGCATGTTATAATAGAGCATCCAGCGTGGAGAAACACCGTTTAAACAAGACTTAATAGAAGCTCTAATAATTCATAAGTTATTGGGCAAGCCTTTCCTTTTTTCATGTTGTGATACATGTTTCATGTTTGAATTTCACTTTCACAAAATTTTTTAAGCATGAGAGGATACTGAATTCTTTCCACAGGCGTGGTGGCCTGATAAATCTTTATTCTAATAGTTCCTTCCTTGGGTATTTCTCCATATATTTCTTCTTATGTGTCATTAATAAGGGGCAGAATCTAGGCAGATGTAAGAATAATGGAATGGGAAATAAAATGTGAATGTTGTCTTGCCCCAAAACTACTTACTCTGATTTAAGTAAAAACAAAAACACATACCAGTCCTTTCTTAAGAAATCATTAGGAGGAATGTTTAGGGCCACGATCTACTCAGCATGATTAGCATGGTACCTGATTCAGGGTCTATTGTATGTGTGAAAAGTACATAAATTATTAAGGGAAAGAATATAGTGGTCTGGATTAAATCTACACATGATTTGGAGCTATGTGAATTTGGCTTAATATCACATTCTGTCATTTACTAGTTCCTGGTCCTCATGGAATTATTTAACTTCTCTGCGTTTCTCTTCTGATTAAGTTGGTATTCCAAATACTGACTCAAAAGCTTAAATATGGAAGAAAGAGCAGAGTTCAAATATACATTGGAAGCTGACTAGATGTGAGACTAAGACATTACTTATTCTCTCTAAGCTTCTGTTCCCTTCTCTATAGAATGAAGTTATGTTATTTAGAAGATTTAAGGTGATGCTGTATAAAAGCCCTCATTATGAGTAGCACATAAGCTCTCACTTGATGTTAGCTATTACAGAGAGGATGTACATTCCATCTTGACATACATTTTCTTTTAAAGAGATTGGGTGTTGGGAATTAAGACATTTTGTTACTAAATAGAAATTCTGGTTTTCTGTTATCATTATCTCTATTATCCCACCCCTAAAAGGATAATTTATTTCCTGGACACAGGTCATTATTCAATTATTAAATATTTATGTATTACCTATTATGCTTGAAGGGTGGGGCCAGGTACCTGTGATATTCAGGATACAGAAAAGAGTGAATATGGCAGGCATCAAACCTGCACTTTTGGAATTTATAATCCACTGGGAAATGTAGGCAAGTAAAAAAAGCAATTACAATAGATTGTGATAAATATTTCAATAGGCTAAATACAAGAACACATAATCTATTCTTTCAAAATCAAGGAAGTATTCTGAAAAGTAATGTAAGAAAGAATGTGCCCATCCAAACTTCAATATGTGCTTAACACAATTCCTGGCAATTAATAGGTACTCAAAAAGAATAGTGTTTTAAATCTTAACTATTATGCTCATTACTTCTGTTACAGAAATTTCTGTGTCCAGAGATTCTGAAAATCTGTGAAAATTGACAAATTATGCATGGGAATATGATGACTAAAGGTAATATTATAATACATTTTTTTCTCCTCAATGTAATAGATAATAAAACTAATGCAATCTTTTCTTCCAACTTTATACATAATCAGTATGCACATTTTAGCTTATTAAATGATAGATAGAAGCATGTTTCTTTATTAAAGCTTTTAAAGCAGCAGCTTTCAAAAAGATTCTAGAGATGCTACATCAATAGAAATTTCTAAAGATGCTTTTCTTTTTTTTTCTAAAGTTGCACCTTTTTGAGCCAAAAAAGACATAGTATTATTTGTCTAAAGACACTTCTATTATAATATGCAAAGATCTTAAAAATTGTGTCCTAAAATATGGGTTAAAAACTTAACAGCAGAAATACAATGTTTGTGAAGCATTTCCCACTGTAAATGCTATGTGAAAGTACAAAGAGAGACAGAAAGGGTGACTTTTCAGCCCTCCTACCACCAAGTCTTGTCAGTGTCTCTGAAATACAATGGGCTCGGCCATCAATTCTGTTTAACACATTTGAGTTTTTGCCATAACTATTGAAACAACAAGATGATCCACTTCATCTTATATTAAGAACATAAACGGAATGCTATTCAGATATTTTGCATTTATCACTTTGAGAACACAATATGAAAGCATAATAATTTGAATTACAATATGTAACACCTTTGTGAATAAAAGGGAAAACCACTAAAATTCTTTCAAACAATAATTTTTCCATATTTCTGCAAATCATCCAGTAGTTCTCTTATAAGTTATTCACCACAGAATTTCATCCATTAGAGCTTTAAACATACTATAATAATGAATACACCAACTTCTTCTAGAAAAAGAGGGGTTCCTAGTACACGGGATTGCCCTTTATCCTTCATTGCATAAGAATGTTTTCATTGTAGAAGCACATCTCAAAACATTTTTTAACATTATAAAGAAGAAAACTACAGGTGTTGATATGTAAGAATACATGCTGCTTCTCCATGTATACATTTAATAGGATTTTAATCACCCAATTATGATCATAGACCAGAAGGATAGCACACCAAAGCAGTATTGGATATAAGCCATTCATAATATTCACAGTAATTATTACATAATATTCATAATAATGTCAGCAGACTGTTCATAATCTTGAATAGCCAATTCATGCTCACACACTCATTTCTTAATGTAAAGACAGAAATAACAATTTTACTTTTATGTTACCTGAGTGGTTTTTCTCTAACACAGATGACCTTATGGATTGTGGAAGTGGTTCCTACTGGAATGAACTATAAAATGTCAATTTAGAAAATTTCCTCTGGAAGATACATGTCACAGGTGCTCCTTATTTGGGGTCTGAAACTGAAATTTGGTGCTCAGAAGTACATGAAATATTTTACAAATATCTCTAAAAGAATGATCAGACCTATAAAAAGTATATTAGGGTAATTATTAATATAATCTGAAACAGAAGAGCACATTTTACCTGAAATATCCAAATTAATGAAGCCTCAAATTTCTATGGGAGTCTAAATGATCAAGATAACTAGGTCAACTGTCATTCTTGATTATACTGTGGAATTATGGAACTCTTTTGATTTAATTTAGTTCTAAAGAACAAATGTTAATCTTTGAGCACCAACCATAGACTTTCACTAATGAGTAATGTTCACATGCAGTATATCAGAGTATTTATTAGATTAGTCCCTGTCACATTTCAATAACACTTGCATCTTCTATATGACAGTCTTAGTTGTAGACACTATATAGTGTTGACACTATAGAGATATAGTATTGACATAGGAAAGATGAAAATTTCCTAATAAACAAATGATGAGATTTTGATAAGTACTATGCTGACGGTATAATAACTGAGTCATAAAGGAAGTTCTCTTTGTTAGAGTCTAAGGTGAATTTTCAGAAAGAAGCAATTAAGTAAACATCAAAATGGTGAGCTTCCTAGGCAGAGGGAATAACTATTGCAAACACCCTCCCTACCCCACGAATGAGTTTGGTATTTGAAGAAATCAAAGGTTATTATACCTGAACCATGGAGGGTAAGAAAGAAAATGAAGAGGGTAAGGAGAGATTCAGCTGGTAGGAATATAAAATGATAGGCTTGCTTTTGTTTCCTCAAAATATTTAAAATACATTAACCTTGCAATATAATCAATCTTGCAATTGCTCTTATGAGTAAACACTCTGTACATCTGAAAGCAAAAACTCAAGCAAATATTTGTATACCCATATTGTTCACAGGAACTTTATTCACAGTATCCAAAAGGTGGAAGTAACTAAAGTGTCCATCAATGGGTGGATGGATAAAGGTGGTGTGGTATAGTCATAGAATGGAATATAATTTGGTCTTTGAAAAGAAAGAACATGTTGACACATGGTTGAAGAGGTTATTTGGAACAAGCTAATAACAAAAGGACAAAACTGCGTGATTCTCCTTTTGTGGAGTTCCCAGAGTAGTCAAATTCACAGGGACAGAGAATGGCTTGGCAGTTGTCGGGGCTCCAGGGAGGCGTGAATGACTAGTTAGTGCTTAATGGTTAGAGTTCTCCAGTGTCGCAAGATATGAAGAGTTCTGAGATGGATAGTGGTGATGGTTACACAACAATGTGAGTACACTTAATGCCATTGAACTATACACTTAAAAATGGCTAAGATAGTAAGTGAGAGACAGGTTATTACTATAAACAAGGCAAGCCAAGGTGAGTAAGAAACTTAAATTTCATTCTAAGAATAATAAGAAGATCTTGGATGGTTTTCCCTGGCAAGGGTGGGAGTGGGGGAAATATGGTCAAATTGATGTTTTGGAAAGATCGCTCTATTTTTGGGGTGAAGAGATGTTCAGGGAAGGGGCATAGAGAGAAACAGGGAGACCATAACACTGTGTTTTTATTTGTCTGGCTAGCAATTGTGAAATGTTGTAAAGTGAACCAAGTGGTACATTTGGAAGGCACAGTCAACAGCCATGGATTGAATGTGAGTGGTGTGAGGAAAAAAGAATCATAACTCATAGGTCTTTGGCTTGGGCAAATTGTAGATAATGTACTAAGACAGAGGTTCTCAACCTTTCTAATGCCACGGCCCTTCAATACAGTTCCTGTGGTCCATGACACACAGGTTGAGGACCCATTGTCTAAGAGGAGGAAAAACAAGCAAGTTCTCCCCAGGGGCATTTCAATTTGAGATGCTTATTAATCAAGCCTGTGGAAATACCATGGCAGTAGGTGGGTATGTTAAGCCTGGGGTTTTGGTGAAAGGTCAGGGCTAGATATATGTACACAGATATGAAAATGAGCAGCATATAGATAGTATTTTAAATCAAAGCTTATGAATATAGACTGTGTGTATATAAATGAAATTCAATTAAGACTGTTGTCCTCAAAACCTCCCAACGTGTTCCATATCACAATGTAAAGCCAGGGTTTTAGAGGCATACATGATCCATCCCTCTTCCTCCCTTACTTCTCCAAGTAATTGCTTTTTCTATTCTCTTCTATTGCTTTTTCCTTTGCTCATGTCACTCCAACCAGCTAGTCCACACTGAATACTTTCTTGTTCCTCAAACATGCTAGGCATACTTCAGCCACAGGGCATTTGCACTTGCTGTGCTTGGGAACTCTGCTCCAGATACAGCTCCCTGTTACTCCTTCAGGATTTTGTTATTTAATTTCCAATTGCAGCCTTCCCTTAATAGTTAAAATGGGGCTCTTCCCCTCATCACTCCTAATCTCTGTTCTTTTTCCCTTACAGCATTTATTACCATTTACTTTGCTACCTGTTTCATGTGGTCACTGTTTTTTGTCTTATCCCCCTTTCTAAGTTCTCCAACTCCCATCCCTAGAACAGTTCCTGGCATAAAGTGAAAATGCTCAAAAATATAATAATAAAGTCTTTCCTATAAGGCTAAATAGAACTGTTATTATATATAAAATAACAGTTTGATATACCTCTCTTTATTAGATAGGAATTTTAAGGAAAAAATATATAGAAATGAAACAGTATGAAAATAGTTATTAAAGTCTTTTTTCTCCTAATGAGTGGCCAGCAAGATTTGTTTCTGCCAATCCTTACTAATGAAAATGATCATGGCCATGTGCTGTCTGCCGTGGATGGCACTGCCAAGTGGTGTCACTTTTGACAAATACATTCATTCCCCATTTAGCACACTGTGTTTTATGGATCATTTTTTTAGAGTTTTGTTCCAGTCTTTAATAGTCTATATTTCTTCACAGCGAGTTACATAAGGCAATTGACATACGCATCCTCTGCCTTTCCCAGCAGGTCTGAGAAGGACTAATGTGTTCAATTCTATGGGCAAGGTCTGAGTTCTCACCAATGGACAGCATTTCCCTTAGGTTATTGGTCCCCATAAATTTGAAATGCTATTTGTTTATTTGTTTATTGTAGTAGATTACTACTTCTATTTACCACTGAATTCTGTTTTGTATTCTTTTAACATTCTACTCCTACAATTTTCTCAGTATTTGTTTTTGAATATATTTAGAACATTTATAAGCAGCAACATTTATTCAGTGGTGTAGGGTCCTACTGGTTTTGGCTAACAGGTAAAATCATGTACCTATCACTCCCTTCATGACACAAAACATTCCATCGCTCACAAAACTTCACCAGGCTATCCTTGTACAGTGAAGCCCTCTTCCCATCTCTCATTATTCACATCCATAACAACTTTAAAAATTCTTTCCTTTAGGACTAATCTTTACTTATTGATTTTCAGCTTTAAATTTTTTTCAATCATCTAGGTTTTGTTCTTTTCCCTAATAACAATAATGGCTGAAATTCAGGAAGACCTATCATACCTGTGTTTAGGTGTGATTACACATTCTCTATTTTAATAAATGTTATTTCTTTTAGCATTTCCCATAACGTTTGCTGTCATAGCTATTCTACTGATTTTATATTGCTTATCTCAAGTTGTTACTTTTCAACATTAAGAGTTGTAATTTAACCACATTTTATCTTTTTACTTTTTTATAGGGTAGGATTAAATCCGGCAACCCAGAGTGAGGAAGAGTACAGCCCCTGAGGGGTGCCTTCAACAGAAAATGATCACTCAAGGTGATCACCTGCTAGTTGGAGGTTGAAGTCTTTACACCTCAAAAGTAATAAAAGGGTAGTGCATGAACTGTCCAGGGTGGTCTGTAGCTGGAAGGTGGGTATGTTAAGCCTTGGTTCTTATGACTTAAGACCAATTAGCATAATTGTATGCAGTCTTTAGTAGGCAACCTGCATTCATTTTCTTTGGTACTCTGTAAGGCCACAGTGTTTGTTATCCATTATTTGAAACAGAAAATGTTTTAACCAAATTGAGATTGCACACAATTTTAAACATGCTATATACATCATGATTAGTATATTAAAATTATGTATTTAGATGGCATTTACATCTGATATCCAAAGAAAATTCACTACCAAATTGTTGCTATAGGCATTCAGCAGTTGGGCATGCTTATTGATCCCATAGGTACAATGATAGGTCAGAGTGATTTCAGTGTCTGATCCTTCATTTTATGAACAGGAAAGCAGCATTTACAGAACAAATAAACATAAGCTATGCAGTCTCCTCAGGTTGAGAATAGCTGTTCAGTGAGGTTTGAAGGACAAGTAGGTGTGAAATACTTATTAAAAGACACTCTGACAGGGGGCACACCCAGTCCCAAAGCTTGAGATGTGCTGCAGCCGAGGAAGAACAGCTGGAGGGAAGCGTGAACAGGACGTTAGACTGGAGGCTAAGGGCAGGACCCTATGGAGAAGAACTGAGCAGTGAAATGACACTATCAGATCTGGTTGTGAAAAATCACCCTGGCAACACCGTGGAGTCTCCAGAGGATGCGGAACAGACAGGTGTCAGGAGACCCAGGGGTGAGGCTATTTTCACGTGACGAATGATGAAAAATTGACAGAAAAGTATGAGGGTGGTAGTAGAAAGGAGAGGCTGGTTCCACATCTATCAAGAAGATATGGATGTATGGAAAATGTGATCTTTGTGACTGATTGAATATTGGCAGGGAGTAACATGGAAGAGTTGAGGATGATGGGGACACTTTTGGGTTGATGACAGCTGGACTGGGACTGTTCTCAAGGTGAAGAATGTAGCCAGTATTAAGAGCCATGGTACCTTGAGGATTCAGCCCACAACTTCAAACAGTATGGAAGGGTTTGTGTATAAGCCCTGTTATATTTAAAAGTAGGAAAAGACTAAACAGTGACAGAAATCCTAACAACCACCCCTGGCTTTTTAATTTTTGAATAATATTTAATACAAGAAGTGATTATTTTATCCTTCTTTGCCTCCAAATCCATCAGCAGAATCATTACAACTGTCAACTAGGTTGATGTAGGAGAGAACAAAAAATTGTATGTTCTATAAAAAGTACTGGCAATATTCTCTCATTATTAGTGAGATTTTTCAATCTGCTGGTTGAGGTACCAAATTTATTTTTATATTTATTTCCCAGCTATACCCAAACAAGCTCTGTCTTCTACATTCTGTTACACTGATCTGTCGATTCCAATGCAGACAGTACTATATTGATTTTAAATCAGGCTTTATAGCAAATATTAATGTTTATTATACTTTTTCAAAATCTCTTGGAATTATTTTGCATTTATACTTCTATATAAAATTTACTCTGTATAGAAGTAAAATAAAATAAAATAAAATAAAATTTACTCTATTATAATCTCATTACATTAGTCATTAAGGATTGATGTTTATACAATGCTCCGATTTTTCACACAGGAACATGTATCTGTCCATTTATTTATCTCTTTTTAAATTTCTTCATAAAATGTTATGTTTGTTCTTCATATATATTTGTTACATCTCATTAAATTTAGTATTAGATGTTATATTCTGGGTTGCTTTATAAATGCACTTATTTTCTTTATAATGTTTAAATTAATTATTGCTACTATAAAGAAAAGCTAGCTCCTTTTTAATGTATACATATTGAAATCTACTATCTTATTAAATTCTCTTTTTAGTTCTAATAGCTTTTTAGTGTAATTTCATGGAATTTTCAAATATGAGTTACATATTTATAAAAATAAATATTCTTTCCTTCTGCAACAAAATATTATAGCTTTTTAAGTTTACTTTTCTGGTTAAAACCTCTATATTCTTTTGAATAACAGAAATGATAGGAAGCTGATAGGCATGTTTGGGTCTTAAAGTACGTCTTTAGTTGTTTAACATTTAGCATAACATTTGCTTTTACTTTCTCATGAGAAAAACAGTAAAATTTTGAAAGCTTACTTATATTTCTATATTAACCCAAGCTTTTAAAAATATTGATAATGACTAACTTTACAAAATTTCCACTTGCATCTATTGATATAATTATATGACATCTTTGAAATTATACCTTAAAATTAGATCTGGGCTTTTAAAGCACACTAAAGACATGCCTTCCTTTTGCAATGGAAGTAAATACATCTAATCAATCCCTTGATGCAGACAACAAAGCTTTGTCATGGTCAAGGAGAAGCTTTATAAGACCAATTGTGTATTTCACGTTATTGTCAAAAAGGAATGAAGTCAAAGTCTGAAGCCTAATTTATCAAATCTAGAAACAAAGTACACTATTGAACATTTTACTGCTATTATTACATTTAATTCTCACAAAGAGCCCCTGAAATAGATAAGGTTGTTATGTTCACTTTGTCGAGAAAACTCAGTGCTTGGGGATGTCAAGTTAACTTGCTCAAGCTGACCCAGTGAGTGTAGCTGGATTCAAATCTAGATGTTAAGACTCCAGAACCCACCTTATCAGTCTTTATATTACACTCTAAAAAAGTCAAGTAAATCATAAAGGGATTAGACATTCCATGAGCACATTAAAGTTTGCTATAGCCAAGGAAAGGGCTTAAAACTCCTTGGAACATTTATTCTTGTCTAAACGATCTGTGCCATCCTTCGTACAGTGGAACTCTTGAGATTCTGAACAACCACTTGTCTAAGAACTGAAGTAGATTTTATATTGTTTTCAAAAGTTTGGCTTTGTCTGCTACACCCCTTATATGTAAAATGAAATCCACTTAAACAGTGGCTAGGTTCTTCAATTTTTGTGGCAGAATAGCCACTGTTCCCCTGGATCATCTATTTCCCAAGCCTGTCTGTCAAGAGGCTCTGATTGAAAGTTTGTGTGAAAGAAATTCTATTGCATGACTGCCACCCACACTCTGTGTACACCAAATCTCATACTAACACCAAGTTAAATTGCCAAAAGAACAAATTCTTTTGCTCACTGGTATAGAGCCCACACCTTACCCCTCTTCTCAATTGAAATGAATTTGCAGCGAAACTATCTGACTGCTACCTGATCAGGTTAACAGAGCTAAATACCTATTTCGTAGGTGGGACATTAGAACCAGCTCCTAGGTTTACATTTTTTGCTACATCACTCTTGTACTTTCAGAACTCTCTGCCTTGTTGATTTCCATAGCTGAGCTCCTCCACTTTAGCGCAAGGGTTAATTTTAAATCATATTCTTATTGATTGTGTATAGCCATTTCCACCTGTTAACTTCAAAATTTGTGTGTGTGTGTGTGTAGACACAAACAGATGCTGGTGGATACCTTGCTAAACTTCATCACAAATTCTCTCATTTCCTTATGCAGGACATTTACATAAAAACCTTGGGGAATTCTAATGATCTTGGTTCTTTTTTTTAAAGCTGAGATTTTCAGGCACAAAATACATATTTTAAAACTTCCCAGCTGTCAGTAATAGCTACATGCTTTCCAGGGAACCTTAAACAAACAGTGTGATTTGGCTTTATAATTACTTTAACAAAACATCCTAATGAAAAGGGCACTCCGGAAGGAATTGGGATATTTCTCCAAGGCTGATACCTCCATCAGGCTGAGAATGCAAGAGGATGGACAAGAAGTCGTGGGAGACAGGGTGCTGCTTTTAGCAACTTGTAAACTGCGCTGCCTCGGTTGAACTGACTTGCAGGACCAGAGTTACATATAATGAGTAGATCACACTCTTGGGGTTCACCAGGGGACTCTGAAGCAGGAAGTGAGTTATGTAACACAACACATCCAGGGAGGGCAACTCCCACAGTTGTCTTCAATATAGAATTCTTCAACTGTAGCAAAGAATGCGGCCTATTTCAGGTGGTTTTCAAAATGATCGCTTTTTTCTTACCATAATTTAAGGGTAACCAAAGCAGTTCTGTTTGGACATTTTTAAAATTTCAAGATATTAAGGACTTACAAATGTTTTGGACTACATGGATCATTATGTAAAGCTTGAGTCCTGGCTACAGGTGTGCCCATCACACACATAGCGTTCATAGTAGCCAATAGTCTGAATTACTCCACTCCCTTCTTCCCCTCTCTCCCTTTGGTTGTTTTCTACTGACTTTTACTTCCTTCTTTATGTGAAATTTTACTCAGGACTTAGGACTCAAAGCTTTTCTATAGTAGTCAAGAAAGTTTTGGTGAAAGTCATTTATATCTTATTTTATAAGAAACATTCACATCAATAAGTTAAAATGAGATGAATATTTTAAAAATAAATATCTTTAAATTCTGCAAGCCAGTCTGAATATTATTTTGGAGCAACTAGTGACCCTTACTGAACATGTCCATCCATTTGAATATTGATTCTTATTAAGGGTTACACACTGGTAACAATGTGTGTTTGACTGGTACAATCAAACGAAGAAAACTGAAAGGAAGGGATGGGAACCAAATCAGTTTAAGGAAGTATCTCAATGGAAAGTGATCCAGGTCAACAAATAAGGAAGACCTCAAGGACTGCTCATTTCTTACAGAAAGTGAAACAGACCGGGCCCACAATTAGTTAAATGTCCTGAAACGATTGGTAGTTTCCATTATGTTTAAAAATGAACAATCTGAAATCATAATATATAACAGCATTTGTGCAAGAAGAATCAACTCTGCTACCTTCTATTAATTTTTAACTTACCTTTTTTCTAATTGCTGATTGTGTGTATTATGGAAAAGGATAAGTTCATTGTCTTAGTAATTATTATCCAAATGAAGAGATGGGTAAATGAAGACAGAGGTAGTATTGTGACAATTGACCAGTAAAGGATGAGTGAGGATGCATTTTGAACTAAGGATGGTAGAAATAATTTTCCTAAGGGCATTTTTTTGAAAAGTGTCTTCTTTGCTGTCCCATACACCTTTCCCAATAATCCTAGTTGTCAGAATCCCCTTTCCCTGAGATTTCTAGGTTGAGTGTTACTTGTTTTCACAAAGTCCTTTCCAGTTAGTGAAGCCATTAACTATCTGTGCCTCAAAAGAGCAGATCTCATACTTTTCATGTTTCTACTCCTGTGACTCAGCACTCTGTAGGCTCTTAAATTATATTTCTCAACAACTGCATCCATCCTCAAGTAAGGAAAGAGTAAGGAGGAGTTCTCCATGTAGAAGAGAGACAGTATAAATCCAAGAGTATAGAAAAGTTCAACCACATCCAACTAAGCATGTATTAAGACCCTATGTGTATGTGTATATATATATATATATATATATATATATATGGATTGGATCATATTTAGATTACATGGATATGAAAAGCATGGAGTTAAATGGAAGTTTTGTGCCATCCAGGAAGAAGTGATTTTATGTTTTAGTTCCACATAGATTGTGACTCATTCAAAGTCAGGAGAAAGGACATATAAGTCAAGTTGAGAATCCCTTTTATTCTGGATATTTTTAAGAACTTTAGCACCTCTGCTCCATTTATTTTCACTCCTTCTAGTAAAAGATATAGGCTCTTAGGTTTGAGTAAATGATAGGTCCTTACTTCTTGAGTCATTTGTTAGCCTTAAATTACTGTTTTTACTGTCATAAGTCAGTTCTATGGGATTAGTGGAAACTGTGCTCTGGTCCCTTGCACTTGACCTCAAGGCACAAAATGTAGTCTTCAGCTCTATAACTGACTTTATCAAATTAGTTGAATTATCATAGACTAAGTTACTCTGAAGTAAAACTAATTTTAACAGTAGAACCTGTAAGTTGGCCACTCAAGGGTCTATAAACCAGTTATAAACAGTTGGCCATTCAAGGGCCAACCTGTAAGTTGGCCACTCAAGGGTCTATAAACAAACAGATCAACACACTGAGGTGGTCAACATAAGTGACCAGGCCTATTGCTTCCTAATGGCATTCTTAAGACAATGCCAAATTAAGGTCCTTAACTTGGTAATCCTAGCACTCTGGGAGGCTGAAGTGGGTGGATTGCCTGAGCCCATGAGTTCAAGAATAGCCTGACCAGAGTGAGACCTTGTCTCTAGAAATAGCCAGGCATTGTGGCAGGCACCTGTAGTCTCAGCTATTTGGGAGGCTAAGGCAAGAGAATTGCTTAAGCCAAGAGTTTCAGGTTTTTGTGAGCTGTGATGCCATGGTACTCTATGGAAGGTGACAAAGTGAGACTCAAAAAAAAAAAATCCTTAACTTGGACCTGCCAGGCTTAGAACCTGCCTACCTGACAAACCTCATCCTATGTCATCTCTGTGTTTCAGACTGGATAACCTCTACAGGGAACAGAGCCATTGCCTTGACTTTAAATCTATGTTTACCTTACTCTTCACTCCTCCTCAGTCCCTGTATACACTTTTACACAACTAATTCTTATTCATCCTTAAAATTTCAGTTTCAAAGCAAGTCTCTAATATTTCTGTCCCTCTGTCCACATGTCTGTTTATTCATCCATCTTATATTAAACTGCAGTTTTCAAATATCCAACTAGGTTTGAACTATAACAATGGCAATTTCCTATACTTCATCTAAAATGACTGTCTTTATTGGCTAAAGTCTAAGCCCCAAGTCTTTTTTTTTGAGACAGAGTCTCAAGTTATAGCCCTCAGTAGAGTGCTGTGGCATCACAGTTCACAGCAACCTTTAACTCTTGGGCTTAAGCGATTTCCTTGCCTCAGACTCCCAAGTAGCTGGGATTATAGACACCCACCACAACTCCTGGCTATGTTCTTAGAGATGAGGTCTCACTCTGGCTCAGGCTGGTCTCGAACCTGCAAGCTCACGCAATCCACCTGCCTCAGCCTCACAAGTGCTGGGATTACTGGCACAAGCCATTGTACTTGGCCCAATGTCTTATTTATTTATCATTGTATCCACAGAGTGAAGCATAGTGCCTGATACATGGATTTCTATACACATTCTTTAAATTAATATGCTGTCCCATGGCAGTCATTATCATTAATGCTAAAATATTTGACTGCTTTACTGCCACCATATTTCAGTTAAACCAAATGTGTGATTATCACAAAATCATGAATGACAGAGTGTTGTTTAGAAAGAAAAGAAGAAAAGGAAAGACCAAAGAGGAGGAGAATGAAGAAGAGTTCAAGAAAGAGTAAGGGGTAAAAGATTTGAGAAAGATAATGAATGGAAGGAAAACTAAGAATAAAAATGAGGAGGGAAGGGAGGGGAAGAGGAAGGGATAGGCAAGTTGGGAAAAATGAAAGAAATAGAGGATTTTTACTCTCCTTTTTTGCTGCAAAAATTTCATGTCTATCAGTAAAGAAGTAAGAACATTTTACTGTCAGTTATTTAGGCAATGATCTTGTGTCCCGACATTTTCAGTACATATAAGTTTATCTTTTTATCCACCTCTTGATGGCCCCAGTTTTGATTACCTATCTTTAAATTTTCTTTTTTTTTTTTAATAATTTTATTGAATCATAATTATGTACATTGGTGCAATCACAGGGCACGATTCATATACATTCAGAAATATTTTAATTGTACTGTTACAGATATCCTTCATGGCATTTCCTTGATCACTATATAAAGACATTAATACTCTACCTTTAATAAGTTTCGCCAGTACCCTGCTAAGATGCACCGTAGGTGTGTTCCCAAGCTTTCTCATTTTAAAACTCTCTAGCCATACTTCCATTTTATTATGCTTTATTTTCTTTTCAAAAAATAAAGTTGTGAAAAGTCACTGTACAGAACATTTCACTTGTAGCAAAGAGAGAAAACTTTAGAAAGAACAAATCTCTTTCACCTTAAATAGACCAATCATTAACATAAATGTATTGTTTCCTGTAGCACCAGTTAGAGAAAATAGTAGTATTTTATTTTTAAATTAACATTGTTTATGTAAACTTCAACTTAACATTTCCTGCCCATGTGTTCATCATTGTTGATAGATATTTAGTACTCCATTGACATTTTTGGTTGGGTTGGACTACTACTAGTTGTTTAACTTTACAGAAAGTATAATTATTAACATCTTGATACAAATATTGTATTTCTTTGTGTACTATTTCCCTGCATCTCCCTTACAGTGTGAACCACAAGACTGCTTATGATTTATGTATTACTGTGTGAAAGACTTTGTCTATCAATATCAATTTGAAAAAGCTTAGTAAAGTATATTAATTTTACTTGAGTGTATGAATAGCAGTTTAATAAACTTTTTAATGTTAGATACCTCTGTGGTAGTTATCTACTCAGAATTATTCGATATTTCTTTTTTTATTTAGAAAAGAATTAAAAGCAGTACTGAAGAATACCCCTCATAAGTTCCCATAGTGCTTGCATTCACGTTGTGTCTTTTGTCATAGGCAGTAACGTCCTTAGTTGGTGCCTTTCTTTTGCAGTGCTGCACGGTGCTGAGCCACTGCCCTATTACACCGCCGCCCATGCGATGAGCTGGTGTTTACAGTGCTCCCAAGGTGTGGCTTATCTTCACAGCATGCAGCCCAAAGCGCTAATTCACAGGGACCTGAAACCACCAAAGTAAGTTCTGATACTATGTAAGTGATAAGTAAGGTCTGATATTGTGTAAGTGATAAGTAAGTTCTGATACTGGGTAAGTGATTAGTAAGTTCTGATACTGGGTAAGTGATAAGTAAGTTCTGATACTGGGTAAGTGATAAGTAAGTTCTGATACTGTGCAAGTGAGAAGTAAGTTCTGATACTGGGTAAGTGATAAGTAAATTCTTATACTGTGTAAGTGATAAGTAAGTTCTGATACTGAGTATGTGATAAGTAAGTTCTGATACTGTGTAAGTGATAAGTAAGTTCTGATACTGTGTAGGTGATAAGTAAGTTCTGATACTGGGTAAGAGATAAGTAAGTCCTGATATTGTGTAAGCGATAAGTAAGTTCCGATACTGTGTAAAGTGATAAGTAAGTTCTGATACTGTTTAAGTGATAAGTAAGTTCTGATACTGTGTAAGTGATAAGTAAGTTCTGATACTGTGTAAGTGATAAGTAAGTTCTGATACTGTGTAAGTGATAAGTAAGTTCTGATACTGTGTAGGTGATAGGTAAGTTCTGATACTGTGTAAGTGATAAGTAAGCTCTGATACTGTGTAAAGTGATAAGTAAGTTCTGATACTGTGTAGGTGATAAGTAAGTTCTGATACTGTGTAAGTGATAAGTAAGTTCTGATACTGTGTAAGTGATAAGTAAGTTCTGATACTGGGTAAGTGGTAAGTAAGTTCTGATACTGTGTAAGTGATAAGTAAGTTCTGATACTGTGTAAAGTGATAAGTAAGTTCTGATACTGTGTAGGTGATAAGTAAGTTCTGATAGTGTGTAAGTGAGAAGTAAGTTCTGATACTGTGGATACTGTTTAAGTGATAAGTTCTGATACTGTGTAGGTGATAAGTAAGTTCTGATACTGGGTAAGTGATAAGTAAGTTCTGATACTGGGTAAGTGATAAGTAAGTTCTGATACTGTGTAGGCGATAAGTAAGTTCTGATACTGTGTAAGCGATAAGTAAGTTCTGATAGTGTGTAAGCGATAAGTAAGTTCTGATACTGTGTAAGCGATAAGTAAGTTCTGATACTGTGTAAGTGATAAGTAAGTTCTGATACTGTTTAAGTGATAAGTAAGTTCTGATACTGTGTAGGTGATAAGTAAGTTCTGATACTGTGTAAGCAATAAGTAAGTTCTGATCCTGTGTAAGTGATAATTAAGTTCTGATACTGTGTGATAAGTAAGTTCTGATACCGTGTAAAGTGATAAGTAAGTTCTGATACTGTGTAGGTGATAAGTAAGTTCTGCCATATTGTCAGTCTCTCACTTTTTCTCACCACCCCCAGGCCACTCCCTAATTCATCTTGATTGCTATACAAAGAGTTCCTCTTTTTCTTTTTGGCATACTCAATATTTGTTTTTAACTCACCTTCATTATGTTAGTCATGTATCTAAGCTTGCATTTTAGATGTTCTGTTTCGTGGGATTTTTATTTTTAATAATCCCTCCTTTTGATTAGCGCCCTTCTAGACTCTGTCAACTACACATCTCACTCTGCGCCTGCAGTGTGACACGCAGTGCTGTACACAGACAGCCCCTTGAGAACAATAAGCGAGACTGACTTGTTTCTCCTGTGTCCCTAACAGCCAGCGCAGTGTTTGCACATATACATTCTACAGACATTCCCAGAGTTACTGGTACTTGCCCTTTGAGAAGAAAGCAAAAAGACATTTTTGGCATCTGAGTAGAGATGGAAAATATTCTGAATTTCTTCATAAGGACCCTTGTCACTTCGAAAAACTTAGTACTTTAAGAAGCTAAAATTTGGGGAGGAGGGCTGTTGTATAGCTATTCAGTTAAAGAAAACATACATGTAAAAATGTATTGTTCTTTTTTCCTCTCTGATTTTTTTCTTTATTCACCTGTGACAAAGTAAAAAAAGTCCCCACATAGCTTCCCTCATGCCACCCCCACCCACTGTATCAGTCTTCAGATTAGAGGTTTCCCGCTAGGAAATCAGCATAATCTTCAGTTTTTCCATTCTCTTGATACTGGTTTAGAGTACCAAAACAACCCTTCTGCGTGTCACTCGTCACTCTCATGTTTAATCTGATACACTCTACGTAGGTTCCAATTCTTAGAATGGCTGTTCTTGCTTGTGGACCTTATTTCTGCTCCCAGTCTTAAACTGATTTCTATTTCCCCAGTTCCCTGGTAAAATAATGACATAGTTTTAACTTCTGATGCTGTTATCTTAGCTGCCTGCCTTAACTAGTGAAGAAAAATTATCTTTTTTCTCGTTTTCCCCTTTTATCAACACAGATTTGAATTTTTAAAGCAAACTAATGAGACTTATTTCTGTTATCCAGCAACAAATTGACTAATGGTTCAAAGGATATAGGCACACATTAGATAAAGACAAAGCCTTCTTTTTTTTTTCTTTTGAGCCTGAAACTATCACATGCAAAACCTAAAATTGTAGCTTTTCTTCTACGTTAGAGTTTGTTGTTTTGGCTTTGGAGTAAGTGGCTAGTTATTGCACGGTATATGGAGAAACAGCTTACAAAAGGAAGCCATTTCCATTTTCTAATATCTTTTAGATAAGTTAAGCAGTATAAACAACTATCCCCAAATTCCATCCAGCCATAAATTTTAGATGTATTTAATCGACCTAATTAGACCAAATATATCCTTCTAAGAGCGATTGTAGGTAGGGATTCTCCCTTGCTATAATCTCATTAACATATTCATAAGAGGTCTGGTCTAGGTCATTCATTCCTTTTGATCCTCTTGATGGTTGGATCCATCTTGCAAATTGTCTTTGGGACACCCGTTATACAAATTGGACTTTAGAATTAGAACCAATGTTTCAGAAGGCACTGGGGAAAAGAAAATTCTTTGATGTGGCTGTGCTTTTATATATAATTGAATATACATGAACACCTGCTGTATCTTACTGTCATTAGAAAACCTGCAAGTACTGTGATCAGGAGGAGTTCCTCAGATTGGTGTGTAAAGAAAGCACCTGAGGGTCCAGTGAAGAGTTTTATGTGGTATCAGATGGTGCTTGTGTCCCTGTTTTATCTTGCAAGTTCATTCACAGGAACAGCAGAAATTAAAAGATATCCTAAATCTTATTTATGTGAAAGTAAGCCTACAAAGAAAATTTCAGTGAGCCTTGAATGTTAAGGTCATAGCTGGTGAACTTACGAGTCTTATGAGGAAAGAAGTACTAATATAGAAGTCATTGAGAAAAATCGCTATCATATCTTAAATATATTAGGATAAAACAAGGAAAACAATTACAGAGTTCTTAAAATTTTCTTGGGTAAAAAGTATAAGAGTTGGAACAAGAACATTGAGACAGAGGAAAGTTTTTTTAGTTAAAATATATACAGAGGTAAGTTGCATTTAGTATTCTTGAATTATGAAAATATTTTGGTAATACAGAGATGTAAGTAGTAATATTTGAATTATCATAGAAATATTTTTAGTAGTATGGAAATGTGAATAGTTTATCTGGCATATCTTAAGCACGTTAGACTAAAAGAGAACACTTTTTATGAATAATCTCTCCAGATATAAAAAGTTTATAAGATTTGTAGTTAAAAGGAATCCCCATATATTACTGTTGAAAATTAATTGCTGTAGTGTAATTATGTAAAATATAGTATCCATGTCTATTTCTATCTTCAAAAGCACAACCCTTTGAGTATACTACTTCGCAATTGTAGTTAGGTAATATGGAAGCTAAGAAAGTCAAAATCTTAAGTCTGGAACAAATCTCCCATTGGGTCAGTTTAACCACAATAAATTTGTACTCTTCCCAAACACACATATTCTGAACATAAATATTGTTTAGAGATTGGATATTTTTGTAAGAATCTTCAAAGTGAAGATGTTTAAATTGAAGATCTTTTTTCCTTCTACATTAGTTTGTTTAACTTTATTTTCTTAAAATTAAGTTATACAATGTTATTTTTTAAAATAACACTTATATATGATTAAACTCCCATTTCAGGACACCATAATATCGATTTTACTGGAAGTTTTCTAAACTCCATGTTTTATTTTGCCCAGAGAGATGTATGGTCAGGAAAGATTATGGAGATATGAAAATGTGAGTCTAGGAGCTTCTCTAAGAGAGCTGGGTCATGGTCAGTTAATTTTTGCTGACACTGCTCTGAGCTATTAGGCTGGTATAGTCACCAAATAATATTTCCCAGAAGTTGAATGGTAATATTCATTTTGTTTAACTTTGAATTTCCACAAATATCTCTTTTATTGTAGATCAAATATTAGCATTGTAACTTGTGATATATATATTTTTTAACAGCTTACTGCTGGTTGCAGGGGGGACAGTTCTAAAAATTTGTGATTTTGGCACAGCCTGTGACATTCAGACACACATGACCAATAACAAGGGGAGTGCTGCTTGGATGGCACCTGAAGTCTTTGAAGGTAAAATGGCAAAACATTATACGATTGGTAATCTACCTCACCCCATGTGAGTCCAGCTGTGTGTTTATAGATTTTCCCCATATCCACGGTTTTATTTATGCATAGTGTGTAACTATAAAGTATATATTAAAGTCCATGGAGGTATTAAATAAATGCTATGTATAGCTATGTTATAGAAAGTTTAAATTGTCTGGAATCTTCTATGCAGGTTCAGGCATATATACAGTTGATCCTCATTCATAGATTTCATAATCTCAAAGTATATTTATAACCCCAAGCTTTATTTATAACCCCAAAATTAATAGTTCTGGTACACTCATAGCTATTTGTAGATAAATGCCAGCACAGAGCAGAGTCATCCACCACATGTTCGTAGCTGAGGTTATATGATAAGGGAATAATCCACCTTTGTACTTCAGCTCTTGTGTTATAAACAGGTGTCCTTTTTGTGATCTGTTTAGCACCACATTTTTGTCAATTTTGTTGGTGATTTTGCTGGCCCTCAAGCTAGTACTACCTAAACATGAGAAGGTTATGACTTGTCTTAACAGAGAAAAGACTGATGTTACATTAGCTTTATCAAGCCTGAGCAACATGCTGTTGGCCATGAGTTATTAATATTAAGAAGTTAATATATATATGAAGTAAGGTGTCTTTCACCTTCCTTTCAAGCAGAAGCACACATGAAACAAGGTTATGTACTGATCAGTTAACAAAAAGCTGTGACCAAAAGCCCCAGGAACGTGATCCTGTATTTCCGTCTAGGAGCACTGACTCAGTGTTAGGTGATTCATTAGTCACAGAGACTTCGTAGAACATGAATGCCAGTGATAACAGGAATTGGTTTCCTGGTGACTGAATATTGACAACCCTAAAGTTTAAGTATGTCTTAAAAAGAAAGCAAGTAATTAGGCAGAAATATGTAAGGACTACAAGTTAAGGGCAAATTTAAATGTTTACTTTTTCTTATAACCTCCATTTCTCACTCAGGTTTTAAACGATTAGGCTGTGAATTGTATGCTTGGTTTCTGTATAAAAACATCAAATTATCTTTTAAATGAAAAAAAATTAAATTGAACATAGAAATTGTATGTGATTTATATGTTAGCAAGTGGGAATGCCCATAAAATTCAGACATATTCAATGAATCAGATCCTATTATGGTTTATTTCTTTTATTTTTGCATAAAGTTTAAAGGTTTTTTGGGGGGGTGTATTATCTACTTTATTTATAACCACAAAATTAATAGATCTATATAACTAACGATAGTCATCTGACTAGTTGCTTGGGTGGAACTCTTTTTCCTCAAATACAATTGAAAAATTAGTAGACTGGCCAGGCACAGTGGCTCGTGCCTGTAATCCTAGCTCTCTGTGAGCTTTAAGCAGGTGGATTGCTTGAGCTCAAGAGTTCAAGAACAGCCTGAACAAGAGTGAGACCCTGTCTCTACTAAAAATAGAAAAACTAGGCAGGTGTTGTGGCTCATGCCTGTAGTCCCAGCTACTCAGGAGGCTGAGGCAAGAGGATTGCTCAAGCCCAAGAGTTTTAGGTTGCTGTGAGCTATGATGTCACAACACTGACAGGGCGATAGAGTAAGACTGTCTCAAAACAAAACAATTTAGGTTTTCCTTGCCCCTTTCCCTGAAGACCATTTATTTCTAACACTAAAATACTGTATGAGGTCTTTTTTAGAAGACCATCAAGTGTTACATGACACAAAAATAACACCTTCTGTGCCATATACAGAATAATATACTTGGCATTGTTTTGAAAATATATACTTAGATATCTTTCCGTCAGTTAAAATGGTACAGTATTACTATAGTATGGAGATAAAATTTGTTTATGCAAAAGTAATAGTTACCATTAATTGTCTTAGAGCAACAAAGCTCAGACTGTAGGCTGTGTAGACATCTTCACATCAGAAAGAAGTCAACTGTCTGCACCTGTAGCCCAAAATAGATTGTAATGTTGAACGCTGGAGTACAGCATGCTTCTTAGCATGTAAAACTGATGTTCATTCTCATGGTGGGTTAGGTTTTTTTTTGTTATTTTGGGAGGACTTTTCTTTGTGCTGATTCACTCACTAACTTAGTAGTCTTATAAATTTTGCCTTATAATCTGTTTACTATGAATTTGTTATCCATGATTTTCATGCAGCTGTTTAAGTTTTAAAAATTAAGGACTTTATCTCACCAGAAGTAGAGTTTATTTTGTAACACTAAATTAGAAAGTTAATTTGCTTTGGTAGCAGAATAGAGCTATCCTATCAGAGAATGGGAAGAAAATTTAAGATTAAAATATTACAGAAAGGAATGTATAAATGTTTTATACTCTGCCCCAAAGAAATCATCAGTCCGAATACATAAAACATAAAGTCTTTTTCTCTTGATGAAAAAAGGCAGAAACTGCCTTTCCAAAGTAGCATTTTGGATATATTCTTCATCCTTAATTTATTTAAAAATGTTCTCGCTAAAAAGACTTGAAGTACTTCAGAAAGATTAATTTCTTAGCTTAATTATCATGTGATAACTTCTTATTCATGTCCAAGATACCCATTGCAAATTTGTGAAAACAGCTGTTTCTTCAAGTCTTGATTTTTTTTTTCTTCAAGTGATGTTATAAAAATGTCTTGAGATTATACTATCTTTTTTTTTTTTTTTCTAGGTAGTAATTACAGTGAAAAATGTGATGTCTTCAGCTGGGGTATTATTCTTTGGGAAGTGATAACCCGTCGGAAACCTTTTGATGAGATTGGTGGCCCAGCTTTCAGGATTATGTGGGCTGTTCACAATGGTTTGTAAAAAGAAGTTGTTCTTGAATATACTTTATATCTTTGTGTATTTTCTGTTTGGAAAGGTTTTTTTCCTATCCTTTTCCCCTAAAGAAGGCCACATTAAAATACTGTATAAAGTCTTTGTTACTAGACTGTTTTCCTGTTTTCAATCTCTGTCCCTCTCTGTGTCCCAAAGTCCAACAGGGCAGGATTGGGAGCAGCCCTGGCCCTCACATGGGGTTAAGGACATTTGTTGGCTGTGCTCATTAGAGGATGCTGTCAGTACACAGACAGAGCCACCTGTCTACACAGACTGTCTTTTAAGGTAGAGAAACATCAGATGGAACTCCATGAGAAAAATAAATACATAAACAAAATCTCTCACATGATTAAGATAATTGGCAGCCTTTTTCTCCCGAAGAAGGGTCTTGCTAAGGAGAAAAAGCAAAGAGTTGTCGCTTAAGCTCATAGACAAAACACAAAGTGCTTCGCATACCCTTTTTATGTACTCACCCATTCCTATGAAATGAATCCTGTCGCCTCATTTTACCATTTAGAAAACTGAGACTTCAGGAGGCTAAATAACCGGGATTCAAATCCAGATCTTTCTGACTTGGGTGCCTGTAAGTCATATTGATTCAATGTCTTTGCGTCCCTCCTGTTCCTTTTCTACCTCTAATAATGATCTTACCTTACATTTGCTTTGGAAAAATAAGCTCTCATGAAGAAATGTTACTTAACCTTCCTAACTTTAACATACACTAGGTTACTTCATTTCTACCAATTGATGATATTTTCATACATTATTTCACAAGTGACAAAACTAAATATCTGCCTGACATGTAGGTCATTCATAGACTATGAAACAGAGCTGTCTTCTGAGTAATGTTAGCTATTTTTACCAGTTTCCTATACTGCTTTTAATGTTAGTTACATTTAGTGTCATCATAAAGAATGCTAGAATATTGGGTGGTGCCTGTAGCTCAAGGAGTAGGGCGCCAGCCCCATATACCAGAGGTGGCGGGTTCAAGCTTGGCCCCTGCCAAAACTGCAAAAAAAAAAATGCTAGAATATTGACTAAGATGGTTTACTTTCTTTCTGTCATTGTCAGTAAATAATTGAATTAAATGAATTAAGAAACAAAAAAAATAACTTGTTATTTGATAAAATTACAAAACTCTCCTATATTCCAGGGCTCGTTTAAGTAGGGACTTCACTAATAATATTACAGGTTTGGTAATTACAAAAGGTTGGCAGTCTTCAGCATGTGAAATGCAAAATGACCCTCCCCACAAAAGGACTGTTTGGTGAATACAACTTGTAGGTGATCCCGTTTTAGATATGGAAGATGATTTTTCAGTCGAATCTGAAAAATACAATTCAAGAAAGGTTTTCTCAAGTCATCATTTTACTTTTCTTAACACACTAAACCATTGTTACTTGTTAAAAAAGGTTTATAACAAATCAAGTATTGTTAATTCTCAGTCTTACTGTTACTATAAAATACTAGAAAATTTTTTATTTAACTTTTTAAAAGATGTAGTTTTCCTTTTATGAAAATATACACAGGTAGAATAAATATAAACCTAAAGGACAGAAAGTGTACTTTTATTACTCTAAATTGTAAATCACAAATTATAGTATCTGTAAAATCAATACTGCTTTGGGAATACATTTAAAAGCTTACACAGTTCCTTGGGAAATACATTCTTTCCCCCACTTCTAATTTTCAATTATAGGTACTCGACCACCACTGATCAAAAATTTACCTAAGCCAATTGAGAGCCTGATGACTCGCTGTTGGTCTAAAGATCCTTCTCAACGCCCGTCAATGGAGGAAATTGTGAAGATAATGACTCACTTGATGCGGGTATAATCCTTCTTTTGAGAGGCTTTGGATTTAGGGGAATTTAACACATACTGAGTTTTAATGCAATTTTAAAGTAAAATAAATGTTACTATATTCTGCTTTGTACTTTTCTGTATTTTCTAAGTTAGAATGAGCATTCATTACTCATATAATCACAAGAGAAAATGTTATTTAAAGGAAAACATCTATCGGTGATTCTCAACCTGTGGGTCTCGACCAATGAAAATACATCCTACATATCAGATATTTATATTAGGATTCATAACAGTAGCAAAATTATAGTTATGAAAGAGCAACGAAAATAATTTTATGGTTGGGGGTCAAAAGGGTCGTGGTATTAGGAAGGTTGAGACCCACTGATATAAATCTTTATAATGGAAAAATGGCCAGACTAGGTTTTGGGCTTGCTTTTTCCTCCTTCTTACATTAGTGAACAAGTCTGTAATGTGAGAGAAGCTGAATTAAGTTATCTTGAAAGCCTTCACAGGACTTAAGTGTATTATGACTCCAATACATGCTAAATGAAATTTTAGGTTTTTTAATACCAGTCTTAATCAAGTATTCAGTGGTTTATGTAAGACAGGGAAGAGGTTCCATTTTCAAACACATGTATTTGAGTTATTTTTTACTATTTTGTTTTTTATTGCATATTTTCAGGGTTTTGTGTGCCGATCACAAGTTAAACTTCTGGGATCTATAGACTAATTTAGAAGAATTCTTTAAAACTGATTACCAAATTATTCTAGTCTGTAGATTAAAGACTTTTAGAATTATTTGAAATACTTTAGGCCTCTAGTTTTTGGTGTACTCAGCAAAAACTGGCAGCTGGTACCTTGGCTTTAAAAAGATGCTTTTGAAAGTCCCTGAATTTAATGGCAGTTTATTCAATGGAAGAATCTTGTAATCTCCTTATATATAGACAGAGTGGTTTCTTAAATGATGAAAGATTAAACTTGTTTAGCCTTTTGGAAATTACTTAAACAAGGCAGGTTGAACTAATCTGGTTAAGGTTTACCATCATATTTGAATACCAGCTATATTATATAGAACCCTAGGCCCTAAAGGTGCATTAGAAAACAACCTTAGTCTCTACAGTCAAATAACTTAAAACTTTGGGATACCTGAGTTGTTTGAATTGTGATTGTGTTTGTATGTGCTTTGTCTAATTTGAGGGGAATATCTTTCCTTTTCTTCTAAATTCTAATTTTTTTACCAACATTCAACAACTTTCAACATTGTGTCTTCAATTTATAGAAGATTGTTCATGATCTAGCCTCCCGATATTTAAAACATTAGTTCCAACAATTATCCTGTAGTATACCAGTTTCACTTGTCAGACTTAACGATCATTGCAACAGTTTGGAAGTTTACATCAGTGCTCTAAGAACATAAATCATAATAAATGTGTTATAAATAATTATGAGGAATTACTGTAATTATCTTCTATTTCACATTTTCCTCTAGAGAAATATTGACTGTTTTCTTTAAGACTTGTCTAGTCTCTGTGTAAACTAGACTCATAGGTAGGTGCATGGCATCGATTACAGTTTAAATTCAAAAAAGAGTAAAATATTATCATCTTTGTAAAATCAAAAACTTAAGCAAGTACAAATTCAGTATATACTTTAGAAAAAATAAAGCATCATATTTGTTATAGGGAGATCCCACAACAAAGAAATAATTCACATATACTCTTCGGGTTAATCTTAGAAGGATTTAATTTGTATTAAAGAAATTTTAAGCTGTGATTTATTTTTTATATATAGTATTTTCCAGGAGCAGATGAGCCATTACAGTATCCTTGTCAGTATTCAGATGAAGGGCAGAGCAACTCTGCCACCAGCACAGGTAAATGGACCAGTAGGAAGAGTAGTGACCTGACTTTTTTTGTCTCTGTTCCCATGAAATTATAATCAAGAAGCAATGAATGTTGTCTCCATTTGCATTTTAATTCCTTCATTTCATATGATTGACTGCAATTTTGAGTTTCCAGGTGTCTTATTCTTCATAAAGCACCCAGATTAAAGAGTTACTGAAGACTTGCTTCCATGTTTTAGAATTTTTGCATAGTTACACATAAAAAGATTGGATATTGTATTGCTGTGAATATGCTTAATTTGAAAAATAATTTTTACATGGGTACTGCTAGATCAGATATTATTAGAAATTATTGAAAATGTATATATTTCTTGTCATTAGTTCTCTTCTAGAGATTCTTACTTAAGAAGCTGTTGAAAGTTCCTCAGTTTTCTAAAATATGAAGTAGTGGATGTGTAGTTCATAGTCATCAAAAAAATAGAAATAGCACTGTAACTTAGAAATACTGTATTTCTCAAAATGTAATGGCATTTCTCAACATATAAGCATTTAATTATTAATTAAAACTAAAAGGTATGTATTTACAGTGCATTTAAAATTTTATTTTTATCAACAAGTATTTTTCCCACCTCGATTTTATTTTTTTAAACTAGTTTTATTTAGTTTTTATTTACTTTAAACTAGTTTATTGTTTAGTTATTATCAAATTCCAGTTCTACTGGAAATCTTTAGTAAAAATATGAATAATTTTCAGCTTTCTAGCCCCTCTCCCAAATTTGCTTGACTGAACCACAAGCCTGATGAGATCCAGCACTGCGCCCACTCCTTGCATGGACCAGTGCGGCTGAGCATGACTGGAGACATCACATGTGTACTCTCTTCACATGCAGATTTCATGCTGCTGGACAGTTCCCCTGTATTTTAGTTCACCTCTCTGCTAGATGTTTTAATGTTATACTTTAGCCTCTCCTCAAACCTCTCCTCAAACTTCAGACACCTTCTTTCCACTCCTCACCATCAGCTGACCATGTTCTCTTGGGTAAATTGGAATAATAAGAAGATAGCTTCCACAAGCCCCCGCACTAAATCCACCCACCGACTGCACCTGTGCCCAGCTACCCTGAATTTTCTTAAGTTATCAGTTAGTGTGGCTGAACTCTTCATGCTAATAACCAAAAGCAGACCTTTTTACTTGTGCATTACATCACATCTGCCCTTCCCAGCAATTCTCTCCTCTCTCTTGCAACCCTTTCTACTGGGATCTTTCCTAGAGCACATATCATCTGTATTTGCATAATCCAGCTTCTCTCTTGCACTGACTCCATTCAGACTTACTTCGTACCATGCCTCTTTTCAAGGTCACTAGTTATCCCTGCATTACTAAATCTAAGGAATGACTTTCAATTCTCGTCTTGGACTCTCAGCAGCCTTTGATGCAATAGTTCATTGCACTTTCCTCCTTAAAACACTTTCTTATTGGTTTCCAAGACACCATACTGGCCTGGGTTTCATGTTATATCTCTGGCCATTTGTTCTCACTTTTCTTCCTTCCTTTTTTCATTTCTAGTGTTATTCTTCCTCCCTCCTTTCCTCTTTCTTCCTCTTCCTTTTCCTTCTTCTCTCCCTCCCCTTTCTTCTTTCTTTCTTTCCTTCTCTTGCTTCCCAGAAAAGTATATTTTCACTTTGCTTTGCTAATATTCTTCATCTCCCCAGCCAATAAATGGCAGAGTGGCCAGGGCCTCTCCATCCAGCCTCTTCACTTGTCTATATACACTCATTTGCTTGGTAACCTCATCCGCTGTTATGGCTTTTTATGCCATCTATTTGCCATCTATATGGGATGGTTGTTTTTCTATCCCATACCTTAATTCTATAGGTGTATATCCAATTATTTGCTTTCAGGGGTATCCAGCCTTTTTTTCTTTTCTGCTTAACATTGAAAGAATAGGAGTTGTCTGGGGCCACATACTGAATACACAAACACTGACAAAAGGTGCTGAGCAAAAAAAAAAAAAAAAGGTCCACGCATACTTTTTGCAATGTCCAACACCCCAGCTAAGCAAAACAGTCCTCAGATAATCTGCATGAGGCCATTCACACAGGAAACTGAAATGTAACATCTTCAAAACTGAGTTCCTGGTAATTCCATCAAACTCAGTCCTCCGATACTCTTCCCTATCTCCTTTAATAGCCCTCAGTTTTGCTAGCTCAGGCTAAAAACCATTTGGTATTCTTGATTATTAGAAGATTATTTAAGCTTCTTTGTTCCTTTTTTGCATTATCCTTAAGTTTCATTTAAAATGGGTTTGTTTGGGGGTATCTTCATTAGCTTAAAAACTCTTACTTTATTTCTGTTCATGTCTTGCCAGTTTAAAAAGAACTTAAGTGACATGAATACTGAATGAAACTTTTTTACTTTTACTAATTTGTATTTATAAATGTTTCTTCTTTCTTAGGCTCATTTATGGACATTGCTTCTACAAATACCAGTAATAAAAGTGACACTAACATGGAGCAAGTTCCTGCCACCAATGACACTATTAAACGCTTAGAATCAAAATTGTTGAAAAATCAGGCAAAGCAACAGGTTTGTTATTAAAAATAAAATCATGTGATAGCCTTACCAGTAGTTAACTTTATATTAGCTGAAATTAATTATTTACCATTTCCTATTATATAAATCCTGAATCTTCTTCTTGAAGCAGAGAAGTAGTTTAAGAATAGAGATATATAATGTTATTACGAGGTTCTCCTTGCAGTTTATTACCAAATTAATTTCCGTTTTAATGATTGCTACCTTTGCTAACTCTGTAACTCACTCCCTGTCAGAATTCCTAACTTCAGTGGTTGATGTTTAAAAATTAAAATGGATAGGCCAGGTGCGGTGGTTCATGCACGTAATCCCAGCACTCTGGGAGGCACAGGTGGGTGGATTGCTTGAACTCAGGAGTTCAGAACCATTCTGAGCAAGAGCAAGACCCCGTCTCTAAAAAACAGCCAGGCATTGTGGCAGGTGCCTGTAGTCCCAGCTTACTCGGGTGGCTTAGGCAAGAGGATTACTTAAGCCCAAGAGTTTGAAGTTGCTGTGAGCTATGATGAGTGATACCATGGCACTCTTCCCAGGGTGACAAAGTGAGACTCTGTCTCAAAAAACAAGAAATGTGAAATGGGTATATTTCAGCTCCACTTCCCAGTTATAAGGAGTTATCCTAAATCTGTCATTTGTTGCTGTTCGGATTTATTATACTCTTGCCATTATTTGGTTTAAAAATATTTTAAGGAGTGATTTTGTTCATCTTAACTTGTGATCTTTAGGTTAAGTAATAATTTGGGCATTTCACTCCCAGCGGTAGTGACTTTCTTTTCAGGAAAACAGTTAGCGTCTGCAGCTTGCTCCCCCAAGCTTCCTCTCCCTATAGTTTCCCTCTTCAGAGCAGAGCAGGATCCTTAAAAATCTCACTTGATGTCTTCCTCCTAGGCTGCCCAAGATTTCTAAATCTAAAGAACTTTAGTAATTCAGATTGATGTGTAATTTTAGCAGAGTGAATCTGGACGTTTAAGCTTGGGGGCTTCCCGGGGCAGCAGCGTGGAGAGCTTGCCCCCAACCTCTGAGGGCAAGAGAATGAGTGCTGACATGTCGGAAATAGAAGCGAGGATCGCCACAACCACAGGTGAAGGGGCACTGTCGGGGGAGAGGGAAAAGGTGCTAGTTCCAGTCGTTTCCATGGGCTTATTAGACATTTTTGTGTGTTACATATATTTTTAAGCAGGAAGTTTATAATATATTCTAAGCTTCTAGCAATAATTTATGCATTGATCTCAAATTCCAAGTAGGGACTTATACAATTTTTTGCATTATAGAATATACCTTCCTAATTATAGATTGTATCAAATATAATTTTTTTTGCTCAAATATGAGCTGAAAGTCTAAGTGAGAAATTGAAATTTTGCAAAAACTAGACTGTTTTAGGAGTTTTTGAGTTATTCTGCTAGATTTTTGTGCAGAACTCAAATAATAGCAAATATTTTGTAGTAAAGTCGGCAGGAAAATGTACTCCAAATCCAAATATGATTTGGCCTTACCGTCTACTCCTTCTTCCTTCCATTGGCCAAAATGGCTGCGCTGGTTGTGCTTCATTCTTTTAATTGTGTAATAATAGATGATGATTTTGTTGGATCTTGAAAGAGCCAGCATTTAAATTCCATTTTAACAGTTCTTGACCTAATTAATCATAGAAGAACTGGTGAGCACAGCAACAGTGACATGTTTAATTTCCTCAGTAGCAGACCTTCTTGTCTCACCAGGTTTCTGCTTAGTAATGTCAGTTTCATTTGGAGGTTTTTTTCTGATTTTTCCCAGGGGTAGAGGGGAGTTGATTATAAAACTAAAACTGTTTCTGTTGCAGATAATGTGAAAATGTAAATAGGGCAAGAAAAAAACTTATATAATTACCCCACTCAGAGATAACATTTTGGTGTATTTACCTCTAGTCTTTTAACTATACATGTGTACAAATATGTATTTCCATGTGTATTTACATATGTACTTTTTAACTTAGCTTAACCAAGTTTTTTTAGATTTTTTTTTAATTTGGGTTTTTTTCTAAATAGAAAATATTAATTGTGTGTGGAACTCTTGTTAGAACAAAGTTGTCAAGATGAACCGTCATACTAGTCTTCAACTAATCCTGGTTGCTGATAATATCTTCTAGCATTAGAATCCAGTAGATATAACACAATCCAAAATAACAGTATCTGTAACACATGAGCCTACCCTTTCACACATAAACAAGTCTGGAGGGGCTTCATGAATATCCAGCAGCTGGTCTCCTGTCTCAGCACCACACAACCCCTCAGGCACCTTGTGATCCAGAATGGCTGGAGTTCTAGTCAGCACTTCCACATTCCAGGCAGCAGGAGGAAGAAATAGGGGAAGAACAAAAGGACATCCTCATTCTTTGAAGAGGCTTTCCAAGAAGTCCCTCCTAACAACTTCCACACACATGTCATTGGCCAAAGTAATGTGCTCAGATGTCTACACATTGCTCCCAAGGAAGGAGGGATCTGCAGTCTTTTCTATGGGAACTTTGGAGTCCTATATAAAAGCAGGGATCTGTTGCAAAGAGAGAAGGGAAGGATAGAGATTGGCATGGGACTAGCTGTCTCTGCCACAGATGAATCTTGAGAAACGATCACATTGGGCGGAGTCACCAGCCACTGACAAGCCCTTCCGGTCTCCATGAGTCTCAAGTGTCTCCTTGGTATGTGGCTGTCCCCATGTAGGGTTAGATGACCCTGCTCAGAGGGAGATATCCTCATACATCGGGAACCCTTTCACTTCAGGGCTGTTATTCAGAGTAGATCTGCCAAGTTAATTGCTACCCTGAAATAGAAAATAGAATTATAATAATAGTTTTATGTCTTTTCTAGTATCATTTCTCTAGTCAAGTACTGGTTTATAATTATTCTTTACAGAAATGATATTTTACTAGAATAAAAGTAACCACACATATAAAAATTGCCCAATTTGTTCTGCCTAAATATAGAACAGACACTACAGTATGTCCTTTGAATTTTATGCAATTTAAATATTTTACTGAATTGTCTTACTTGGAAAGATTAATACTCTCCAGCCTTTCTACGACCTTCATGTTTAGTGGAAATATACCCGAAGCCTTGGAAACTCTAGTAAATATTCAGTTTACTAGCAATATGTGTAGGTATTTGCAAAGACAAAAGCATATTCATTTCACACTTTGTTTCAATAATGGTTATTTGATAATTGAATTTTAATTTATAGCACACTTCAAGAAACACCTAACTTGAACATGTATTTCTGTGTTTGTGTAATTAAAACAAATATAGCAGCTTATTTCTTTTTAACTCCTCTCTTCCCTCCCTCCTCTATCACATACCTTTGGTCTCACTTAGGTAGCCTGTTTCTGTGAACACATTGGAAATTTAGCTTCCTCATTACCCTGCAGCTTTGTCTCTGTCCTTTTTGTCCTACTAATTAAAACCAGTGTGTGAAACATCTTGTATTGGTAGTTGTTTGCTTTCTGATCAGGCCTTTTCTAAGCATGGATAAAAAGTTAGCTAGTTCTGCATGCCATTCTGCATGAAATGTAACTAACATAACTATTTGAAAATTATTCTGTTTTGGTAGTTAATCGTTCTCTGTGTTACTGTTTGTGGTTGTTTGCATGTATACTGTATGTATGTGTTTTTGCAGCCTATTCCAAGCCTAAACGGGGCCACCGTAAAACCGCTTCATTTGGCAACATTCTGGATGTCCCTGAGATCGTCATATCAGGTATCATAGGCCAGTTGAGTTGGTCTAACAGCTCTGGAACAAAATAATGATCCCTGGTACTTTGAAAATGCTTTTTGCTCCAATTTTTATAGGACATGAAAACAGACACCTTACATGCAGAATTAGGGAGACAGATTGAAAACCACACAATTATTCTGAGACAGGATTGAAAAGATCTCCAATTTTTAGGATAAAATTAGAAGAGACAATAAACCTTTTTACAAAGTGAATACCAGCCCAGAATTTCCCCAACTTCCTCAAATCTTATGAGTGTGCACTAGATGCAGACCATTTTGGGACTCCACAGAAGAAGGAAAAACTGCTTTAAATTTTGGGGGGTCCTTTGTTCCTCTCTTTCCTGGGGTGCTACTTTCTGGGTTCCCTCTCTAGACTTTCTGTCCCAGACTGTGTGTTGGTAGCAAGTAAACACTAAGTTGAGAGAAGAGAGTAGCTAAACACTGTTTTGCGTTAACCTAAAAGACTAAAACAAAGTAAAAGTAAATGAGATTTCCTGTTCTGCAGAGTATCTTGCCAAAGAATTATGTAAAATAAGCTGTCACTTCTGGTTCTTATGTATTATCAAGAAAATCTCATCAATTATGTCCTTTTATATCTAACTTAGACATAGTACTTTAGTGTCTCAAATTGGTAAACAGATTTTATTTCCTATGGTGATCATTTTATAGATAAATATAAGTTTATCTGTAAACTTAAACTATTTTTAATAGAAACTTAAATGACAGAGTGACCTTCAGTATTGGTTAATATGTGTTAGCAAAACTATCATTTATTTATCCCTCTGCTTTAAGATTTTCTCCACCTCTTTACCCAAAATCTAGATAAGGAAATATATAATATTACCCGCACACATTCATGAGTATGCTTTGGATGAATTCTTCAACACTCTGTCCTTTGTCTGTGATTGTGCTTTTAGCGTAGTGTTTATATTATAGTTGAGTAATTAATGGTTCTTCTCTACTAAACAGAAACTCTTGGGATAAAGACCATGTTTTTGTTGGGTTTTGTTGTTACTCATTGTATCAGCAGTAGCTGGCTCAGTGCTTCACATATTAAACATATTAACATGGTATATACTAAATCTGTATTTACTAAATGAATGAACCATTATTGACTATCTCCACTGGCTAGGAACTAAGATACAGAAATACAAATGATAAATTCTTAGGTACCATTTGTCTATACAAAACTATTTTATGTTAGAATAATTTTTATTTGGTTATCAAAGTAGTTTCTTATCTTAAAAATTGTTAACTGTTGCTATTCAAAGAATGAAGTTCATTTTTCATGTAGAAATTTTTATTTATTGAATCTGCACTGCTTTTGAAATTAACAAAATATTTGAGATAATCTTATGACCATGTCATTGACAAGTACTATGTATAAGGGAGTAAAATACTATGACTAAAGAAGTGGCAATGTTTAAACTTAAATATTGCTGAGCTGTGATTATCGTAAATGTTTGAGGGAATCAGGAAAATTTAGACTATTACCTTAGGCCAGGTCTTCTGGGCAGGCATTAAGAATATATATATATATTTTTCTCTCTCATCTTAGGCATTAAGATGCCTAAGAAGATGGAGAGAGAAGAATGCCTTCTCTATATATATTCTTAATGCCTAAAGTAATACCCGCAGGACCTGTCAGTTGTAAACTTATTATTCTTTCCCCTCCTCTCCCTCCCCTATTATCTTCCATAATATTGGCTATATTGCCATATATATAGGAGTGGGCAGAGGCCAGGGATGTTGAACGTCCTGTGGAGGACCAGACGACTCCACTACAAAGAATTATTAGCTCAAAATGCCTGCAGTGCAAAGCAGCTCAAAGTACATCATCCTAATTGACCTTCATGACAGCCTGTAACTAGATTATCAGGTGAAATTATAGCTGTTTTACAGATGGCAAACTTAGATCTGCTGTTGAGCAGTTTTCCCAGATTATAAAGCCAGAACCCCAGAACAGATCTTCTGACTCCAAATCACAGACACTTACTGCTCTTTTGGTCTAAGTCAGAGAAGACAGACTAACTCTGCTTTGCTCCTCCTGAGGGTTCGCACTGAGCAGAGCTCTGCAACAGGGAGACCCTTTTTCATGACACTGGTTCCTGTGGCATCAGGAAACCTGAGTTCTCTCAATTGCCAGAGCAGCAATGTTATTCAAATGAAAATGTTTAATAATATCTTTTATTAAATATTCTTGTTAGTTTTTTCTCAGATATCCAAACATTAACTTAGTCAGCTATACTTTCTTTACTATAACAATATAAGCTCTTAAATTGAAATTGGTAGACATAAAAGCCAAATATTAACGTGTTTCTAGGTCATATTTTAATATTAAATATAAAAATATAGCTCACCCTTTGAGAATATGACAGATTTCCTGCATGACATTTTAATTATAATGGAAGATATTTAATTTCCCAAATACCTTCTAGAATTTTTTTTTTGTTCTAAGTGGCTTTTCCACAAGTTCTGTGCTATTACCAAATGCTTCTTGATATGTCCAAACTGTTATTATTAATTAGCATTGGAACCAGCTGTAAGCATTTTTTAAAATACAGCTTTTTAAAATCTGTGCAGAAAATGGTTTCAGTAATACATCCCTTTGGCCAAGTGCAGTATACATTGAACTAATGTGCTTCTGGAATTGAACTCTCTCTCTTAATAATAACATGCTTCTTCAAGCAGCACAAAAAGCTTTCACACGTACATCTTTTTAGTGGCAAAAATGTTTAACCCAGTCAAGGTAAACAAACGCAAAGACCCTAATCTAATTTATTTTTCTGTGTGCTCTTCAAAACTGTTACATATTTCAAGTGTTGAAGAAAAAGCCACTTAAAGGTACTATCAGCAGTGTTCATCCATTCCGTAACTTCTTCAGCCCTGAAGAAATTGACCTTTAATACTTCCAGGCTTTCTCTGGATCAGAGTCCAGTTTTTTATACCTCTTCTATTTTATTCCTAGCTCTGAAGAAGTATTGGCAACTTTGGTGGGGTACCTCTCCCTTCTGCTTCCCACTTTCCACCTGCCCCTAAAGGGATGAGGTCGAACTCAGCCTGCCTCCTCCTATTACCAGACAAGGCCCAAGTTAGGAGTGGGTTACCAGTAGAGTACCTGTGACTTTCTACAGACCCTTTGTTTGTAGAGAAGGTCCTGGCGAGTGGAATCGTGCTACCTAAGCAAAGTGAATGTGAATTTACTGCACGGGGGTTAGCCCATTTGACCTGCACTTTACTAATGCATTTGCCTTTTGAACTTTGAAACTATATTATACATTCCAATAATAACAATTCATTGATATTAGGAAAATACCTAAATTTTACATTTTTTAATCCAAATGTCAAAGATAGGTAAGATGCATAAAAATTACAAAAGAGGAGCAACAGCTTTTTCAGTTTAAAGCATTGAGTGAGAAGATGAGTAGTTAAGAAGGTGAGGTTTTATTCATGCCTGTGGCATCAGTTAGCAGCAGCAAGCAGCAGTCCTGCTTTGTCTGCAGTTCTCACGTCAGGAGTCACAGCCTGGAGGTGATCAGCTATGATTATAGTGCATTATGAAACCCAGTGGGAAAAAAAGTTGATATATACTGATCTCGGTGCATACATACCACCTGTAAAGGATTGGGGTGAAACATTGGTCTTCTGCGCTTCCACTCTGATAAAAAACTTGTTATACATAGTTTATACCAGCTTGATTGCTATTATAAAATGAAATGAATCCAAAATGTGACTTGGAGAAGTAAAGTTTTCCAAATACTGATAATGTAATCATATTAGAAATATATCTTGAGAAAATTAGCTAAATTAGAAAATTTTATAGAATATATTTAAGGAGTATTTATTATTGCTAGTATAATATAATTAATAATTCAGAATTTATTTCTTAGTTCAGACTAAATTATAATACTTGATTTCATTTTAAGCACTTGAAAATTTTCTCATCTATTCTATAGATAAGCATTGCCTTGAAGTGCTTCAATTTGAGAAACTGAAGAAGGATGTTATAACATACATTTTGTTTTTTATAAGCCTAAAATAATATGACATAACATTTGAGAGTGCTAGAAATTCTTGACCAGAGAGGATTTTCTGTCTTATATACTGTTCTTAGGATCTGAAAAAGAAAATTGAGGCCAGGTGTGGTGGCTCACGACTGTAGTCCCAGCACTCTGGGAACCTAAGGCAAGCAGATCTTCTGAGTTAGGAGTTCAAGACCAGCCTAAGCAAGAACAAGACCCTGTCTCTACTAAAAATAGAAAAAACTAGAAGGGCGTTGTGGTGCACCTGTAGTCCCAGCTGTTCAGGAGACAGGCAGGAGGATCACTTGGGCCCAGGAGTTTGAGGTTGCTGTGAGCTATGCACCACAGTACTCTACCCAGGGCATGGAGTGAGACTCTGTCTCAAAAAATAAAAAATTGAATATACAAATGTTTTTCAATCAGTCTTACTGAAATATTTGGGTTTTTTGTTTGGTTATTTTGTTTTTGGCACCATTTTTTTTAATTGCCTTTATTAAATCATAGCTGTGTACAATAGTGCAATCAAGGGGTATAATGTGCTGGTTTCATATGCAATCTGAACTATTTTCATCAAACTGATTAACATAGCCTTCCTGGCATTTTCTCAGTTATTATATGAAGACATTTGTATTCTGCATTTAGTAAGGTTCACCTGTACCCTTCTAAGATGCACC
>CAUYON010119902.1:0-15066 GCA_963573935.1 Arctocebus calabarensis
AAGGAGGTCTGGTTTTTAGAGGGTCTCTCCCCTGGGGTAGAGTTGGAGAACATCTGAACTCTGCTCACTTGTTTGTATGGAGGTATGGAGTATACTGTGAGCCGCTCTTATAGGGGAGGAGACTCCTGTCTGCTTGGTGATGTGCTGTGTACCTTTTTTGTTTGTGTCCTTGGGGTCTCAGTTTGCCCCAGCAGGGTTTAATTGTGCTCTTCGACCTTTTCTTTTGGCTCAGATCCAAACCATCTGCTTTCTTGCTGAGTTTCTGTCCTTTAACTTTCCTTCTGGTCGGGAACCTCTGCGGAAAGCTGGCTACAGATCGCCATCTTGGCTCCTCCCAATATTGTGTATCTCAAGTGAGTGATATGATCATGAAATATGTAATATAATCTTGATGTAATAAACATTTCTTCTTTTTTTTTTATTAAATCACAGCTGTGTATATTAATGCAATCATGGGGTACGATGTGCTGGTTTCATATACAATCTGAAATATTTTCATCAAACTGGTTAACATAGCCTTCATGGTATTTTCTTAGTTATTGTGTTAAGACTTTTACATTCTTCATTCAGTAAGTTTCACCTGTGCTCTTGTAAGATGCACCAGAAGTGTGGCCCCACTGATTACCCTCCCTCCACCCATCCTCCCCCCTCCTCTCCCCTCCCTTGCCAATGTACTCAGCCCTACTATAAAACTAATTTATAGCTTTCATATGAAGGTTATAACCCAATTATAGCACAAGAATATGGGGAAAGGGCAAAATTTTTCTTATTTAAATGCAAGGCTTTCATTTCAAAAGTTTTAGTCAAATTACACTTAAATATGTTGTCAAAGTATTGGAAAATTTGTTCACATTATTTTTATTTGAGAGTGTCCAAAAATTTTTCAGATAGGTTTTCAATGTACCTTTCCATTCACTAATATTGTATTAACTGGTGACTTCTGAAGAAAATTGAATACATTAAAATAGAGATAAAGAAGAACTATAATTTACATAAAATTGTATTTCCCAAATGAAAGAAGATAGGAAAATGCAAGATAATCACAAGGATTTGGCCACAAAACTAGCCTGTGCTTACATTTTATTTACATTGTTCTTTTATCCCGTCATTATCTTAGTCAAGATGAGAAAGAAATTAGTAAGTAGATGAATTATTTTTACATTTTGAAAAGCTGAATTATTTTAAAATATAATCGCTAAGTAGGATAAATAATATTATAAGATCAAAGACATAGACTAAAATTCCTTACATGAGTTTTGATGTAAAAATGCATTTGCAAAGAGACTGGATTTATATTTCCCTCAATAGATGATTTTATGAAAATCTACAGTCAAAAGTAAACATAAAGCTATAAAGTATCACTAGTAAAATTGTTCCAATAAGCATAATTTAGCCTAGGTTAAAGCAATACCAATTTTGAAAAATTCATATTATATTTTAAATATTTTTATACATTTTTCTTGTGCTATTACCATTGCATTTCTGAATCATAGTTTTTTACGATTAATGACATTTCTTCCTTAGAACAAGAACAATCTATTTTATATTTGCAATGTGTCTTTACTATATTTACATATAAATATATTTATATATTAATATATTTTATCTCTAGTATGTATACAATTCATATATATAATATTTAAAACATCTTTATTATGTTTATTGTAAATAAATGCATATCAGTATGAATTCAACCTGAAAAAAATGGTGTTATGGTAAAGTCTCTTTTCAGTAGAATAGAAGTTATTTAGATTGATAACTAGTTTCCAGACACACAGATATTTGTCTTTTAGTTAAATTCACATTAATCACTTTTGACTTTGTAGTAGTAAGGAACTGCTAAACTCATGAACATCCCACACCGGTAGGCCACAATATGCTTGTTAATAATGGTTTGGCTATGATAATCACATCACCAAGTGTTTAGAAATTTTGTTTTCATTTTTTTTAATAGTCTAGCCACTTTTGTTGTAATTATTCTGATATATTCTATATTTAGTTGTAAATTTTCAGTAGATGGATACTTTTGTGAGTGATCTAAATTAAATATGGATAACGTAAGTTGTCCAAGTATCATACAATGTCACTATCAGTGTCCACTTGTACAATGGCTTGTAGACTAATCAGGGCTGTCATTCATAAGCTATCGTATCTTAGCAAACTCATTGTAAAATGATGTCATTAGAATTAAGCATCAATTGTAGTAAGCTACCGTTTCAACAAATCTAAGATAAAATGGAACAGATTAAAAACCCATCAAGTATATTATGTAGTTATCACTGATTTTAATATTTTTCTTACCTATGCATCTAGAGTTTAATTTATTTGCACTAAATAGAAATCATTGCTTTTAAGTAAATTGTTAAATAATTTCTGCTGTTTTAATGTGTAATTTAATATCAGCAGGCTAACAATATACCAAAAGAAAGTTTTGAAATAAAAAATTGTTTTCAAAAAAGAGAAGTGTGTGACTATTTTATCAGCTCTTAATTGTTTTTGTCTTCAAAATATCTTAATTTTCTAAAAATCATATTGACTTTATTTCAGAATACTAAAGGAGTACAAATATTTTAGTTACATGAACACCTGCTATCAGGCTTAAGTTAAGGTAGTCAGTGTGTTCATCACCACAACAGTGCTCACTACAACCAATAGGAAAGTTTTTGACCTTTACTTCCTTGCACTCTCTACCTTTCATGGCTTCCAAAATTCTGTACATCACTTTGTCATCATGTGTGCTCATTGTTTAGCTCTAAATTATTACGAAGTACACGTGATGTTTGTTTTTCCATTCCTGAGATGCTTCACTTAGAATAATGGTCTGTAGTTCCCTCTAAGTTGCTGCAAAAGACAATATTTCCTATCTTTCTAAGGCCAAGCAGCACTACAATGTGTGCGTATATACAGAGAGTACCAAAAAAAAGTATACATTTTTTAAGAAAGGAAAAAATGTATTAAAATTTTAATATTCAACGTATACTAATAACAAAACATAAACATAAATCATGTTGAGCACGTCTTGTAGTTGCAGAAGTCAAAAGTGACTTGAGTTTCACAAATTTTATTGACATATATGTATTTAAATATATGTATAAATCTCACAGTTTTTTTTAACATTTATAAATTAATGGTCATTTGATTCCATATATTTGGAATTGTGCCAAGATAAACATTTCAATGCAGGTGTCTTTTTGATAAAACAACTTCTTTTCCTTTGGGTAGATTCTCAGTAGTGGGATTGCTGGGTGGAATGGTAAGTCTACTTTTATTTCTTTGCAGAATCTCCATACCTTTCCATTGAGGTTGTACCAATTTATGGTGCAACATATAATGTAGAAGCATTTCTTTCTCATTATACTCATGCCAGAATCTATTGTTTTTTAACTTGGTAGTAATGGTCATTCTGACAGGTATAAGGTAGTATCTCATTGTGGTTTTAGTCTACATTTTCCTGATGATGATTCGCGATGTAGAGCATTTTTTTCATACATTGCTTGGCTCTCTGTCTTTTCATTTTTCAAAGATAAAACAAATTGATAGACTACTAGCAAGATTAACCAGAAATATAAGAGTAAGGACTCAAATAAGCACAATCAGAAATGAAACAGGACTTATTATAACTGACGCCATAGAAATACAAAATGTCAACTGTGAATACTACAAAAATCTCTATGCACACAAACTATAAAATACAAAAGAAATGGATAAATACCTGGCAACACACAACCTCTTAAACTTGGATTAGGAAAAAATAGAAATCCTATATGGACCAATAAAACGTAGTGAGATTGAAGCAATAATAAAAAGTCTCCAACGTCCCCAAATGTACTGGACTAGATGGAGTGAAACTAAATTATACAAGACCTGCAAGGAAAAACTGTTATTTACCCTACAGAAATTATTCTATAATATCAAGATGGAGGGCTTCCATCACTCATTATATGAAGATGGTATCACTACCAACAACCCCAAACAGGAAAAGCACAACAGTGAAACTATAGATCGAAATTGCTTAAGGATATAGATGCAAAAATCCTCAACAAAACACTAGTGAACTGAATCCAACAGCACATCAAAAAGATAATTTACCACAATCAAGTGGCTTTCATCCCAGGGATGTAAACATAGTTCAACATGCACAAATCAATGAATACAATTTTTCACATAAACAGGAAAAAAAATTAGACCATATTATTATCTCAACAGATACAGAAAAAGCATCTGATAATGATATGCTCTTCCATAACATAAACCTTTAGCACACTAGGCATAGAAGGAATATACCTCAAAATTATAAAAGCCGTATATGACAAACCTACAGCCAACATCATACCAAATGAGAAAGAGTTGAAAGCATTTCCCATAAAAACTGGAACAAGAGGAGGGTACTCACTGTCAAGCTTATATTAAACAGAGTATGGAAGTCCAAGCCAGAGAAATCAGGCAGGAGAAAGAATATCCAAATTAGAAAACAGGGTCAAGTTATCCCTGTTGACTGATGATATGAACATGTATCTAGAAATCCCTAATGACTCGATCAAATGACTCCTAGAATTGATAAATAAGTTTAGGAAAGTCTCAGGTTACAAAATCAATGTACAAAATTTAGTAGTATATCATAGTATATCAATACACTGATAATAATAGTGAAGCTAAGAGTTAAATAAAGGACTCAATACCACTTACAATAGCTGTAAAGAAAACAAAATAGTGGGAGGTGAAAGATTTCTACAAGGAGAACTATGAAACATTCAGAAAAGAAATCACACAGAAACAAATGGGAAAATATTTTATACTCATAGATTAGTAGAATCCATATTATCAAAATGTCCATACTACCCAAAGTGACATATAGATTCAACACAATCCCCATCAAAATACCAACATCATATTTCACAGATCTAGCAAAAATAATTCTATGCTTACTTTGGAACCTAAAAGAGACCAATGATCCAAAGCAATCTTAAGCAAAAAGAGCAAATTTGGGGGCATCACATTATCTCATTAATTTACTATAAAGATAGAGTTGCCAAAACAGTATGGTACTGGTAAGAAAGTAGAGACCAATGGAACAGAATAGAAAACTCAAAAATAAGACCATCTACCTATTGCCAACTGATCTTTGACAAACTAGACAATAGTGTACACTGCGTAAAGGATGATCTGTCCCATAAATAGTGCAAGGAGAACTGGACAGCCACATGCACAAGAGGCTGAGGCAAGAGGATTGCTTGAAACCAAGAATTTGGGGGTGCTGTGAGCTAAGAGTCAAGGGTGAGCAAGTGAGACTCTGTCTCAAAAAGAAAACTAGAAGGTACACTTTCTGGAGCTAAGCTTAAGGTGATTTCATGTTTCTGTCTTTTCTCTTGAGTATCTGACACTACTTGAGAAGAATAGTGGTCCAAAGAGAATGAGGGAGATTCAGAGAAAAGCTTTACAACTGATGTCTAGACTTGAAGAAACTCCCCATACCAATTTCAGAAGAGCACAGATGTGAAAAAAAATTATAAATGATTTTTAAACATTTAGTTTTCTGTAAAGCTAGTCCACATAACAGATATAGTAAATTGAACAAATTTCACATCTCCTGCAGAGAGAGGACAATTATAGCTAAGGAACATAAATTTCTAAGTTCATTTTAATTTTCCTTACCAAGAGAGGTAAAATCTCTCCTGTGTCTTAGGAAATTTGTTCTTCTCTGTAAAAATTCTTCTTCTAACTTCAGTTGGAAGAGTTGACCTATAAACTGTTGCCTGTTTTCTGTGATCCAAACCCCACATTACTCATTAGTTTTGTTGCTGATGGAGAAGGAAATACTCTGGAAATAGACAGGCTATATCCTAAAGGAAACATAACTCCACCAACATATGCTGTCACGGATCTGGTAATTCTAAGTGTGGGACTGAATGTAAGATAGTCAGAGTAAAATAAAGTACAGATGACTCAAAGTAGCTGGATTTATTGACATGAGTGGAGGGAGAAGATTTAAAGTACTAATATGAGAATCTGGGTGCAGTGTAGCTTCTCAACAATAAGATTTAATAATTTCAGCTTAAGTTAATGAGGTACAAATATCAGAGTTTTCTTGCTATATATTAAAGATAAACTCCTTGGTATAGAAATGTTTGAATGGATCAATTATGTGTAAATTTCTCATTTACCCCTTATTACTATCCCCAGAGAGAATAAGAGGACCTTCTGAATGTCTAGGAAGACAATCCATTAACCTGGGAGGGTCCTCCATTTAGCAAATATTTAAAACAAGATAGGTAAGAACGGCTCCACACCCATAGCTTTGTGAGTATGGCGCTGGCCACATACACCAGGTTTGGTGGGTTCGAACCTGGCCCGGGTCCACTAAACAACAATGACAACTACAACAAATAAAATAGTCAGGCATTATGGCAGATGCCTATAGTCCCAGCTACTTGAGATGCTGAGGCAAGAGAATTGCTTAAGCCTAAGAGTTTGAGGCTACTCTGTGACTCATTCTACTGAGGGCAATATAGTGAGACTTTGTCTCAAAAAAGAAAAAAAATAGATTGGTGAAAAGGAAACATGTTCTCGATGAGTTCTGTGACAATAACTTTTATAGGCTGAAAATGACACTACTGGATATTACAGTGAAATCGGGCACCTCCATATGAATTAGAATAATGAGATATAAGAAGGCAAAAACTGTTGGACATGCTTGATTATCAGATACAAAACAAGCAAGTAAGCACATAAATCAGAGACACAGTGGAGATCAATGGATTGATTCATAGTGGCCGAATGGAGAACAGAGTGGCGCTCAATAGATTGATTTAATTAACCATTGCAGTGGTTAATGATTGGTTTCTAGAAATCAAATACAGGACAGTCTACTATGGTGCTAATTTACAAACATAGAACAAAATATATAGGTCTGCAGAAGAGAGAAGTAATTCAGTTCAACTTTGCAGAGATTCCCAGCCTCTTCATACATCACTCCCATATCTAAGTTATATTACAGACTCAGTCCTTCCACTGAAGGTTGGGATGTATCTTTTTCAAGAAAAATCTTTAATATGATTATAGGTTTTCCACATACCTTCTTAAAGAGAAATCTGAGGCCACTTACCAATATGACTGTTCACTGGTGAAAGAAAAATATTGAGGACTTTTAGGAATGAACGGTTACTGGTTTTGAAGTTATGCTTATCTCTGAAATGCCACTGCTTTACCAATAGGAGCACAATATTACTGAGATCAGGTAAAATGGGACCACAAATCCACCTTTGGTTTTGTTTTGCTTTTTCCTCACCGTCCCTGAATATGTAGGGTATTCGATACACTTAGTAACAGTAAGAGCTATTAGGTAGGAAGCTCAGCTGGAACACCTTGCCATGTTCCTTCAGACTCATCAAGACTCTAAAGCAACTCTGTGCTTCCACGGAACTTGCCTTGTTTAGGGCTATCGTAAAAGGCTTGAAGTAGCAGGGATGGTGATTACAAATATCCTCATCCACTTTACTAGATTGGACAACAAAAAAGCTAGACAGTCTGTAGAAAATAATGGGAACAATAGAAAACTGTCAGAAATTTAAGCAGGATCTGAAAAACCTTTCAACAATTTTAGATGCTGAATTTTTCTCAAGACAGATAAAGCGCCTCCAGTTACCTGAGTCCAGAAGAGAGTTGGGAAGATTCTCCCATTCACTAACCAGTGAATCTCCAGTTGAATTTGTTGAAGTGTTTTTAACAGATATTTTAAAAGACTTAAGTAAATAACGACATATTAATTCTCCTCAATTTGACCTACAGATTCAATAAAATTCCTATCAAAATTCGAATCACATGGGCTTAGTTCACTTGTTTAGATGTGTATTACATAGCATAAAATTTAACAAAATTTCTTCTGTTGATTGTAACATAAAAAATTGCCAAAAATAACTAAAGCTGCCCTGAAAAAGGTTTATATTGGTAGATAAGATTTTTTGCCATGTGTGTATTGAGATGTTTCAAAGGTAAGTAATTAAGATTTATCGTGGATGACTAACTGAAATAAAGCTGCAGAATAGAAGCAGAGAAATAGACATATTTATATGTGGAAACTTGATCTGTAACAAGAAGGCATTAGGGATCAATAAGTACATGATGGACTAATCCAATACATGTAGCAGACATTATTTATTCATATGAAAACAATGAACTTAGATTTCTACTTTATACGATATACTATATAATATTGCTCAATTACATAATATTCCTAATGCACTAAGATTTAAATGTAAAAGAAAGAACTTTAAATATTTTATAAGAACATATAAGAAGAATTTTTTTGGAACTAGTGTAGAGAAAACATCATCAAATAAGATAAAATTCAAACCATGTACAAATTAGTTGACATTCAAGTATATTATATTAAATTTAAGTTTCAATACTCATAACTTAGAAAGGTGAAATGCCTATTTCAGTCAGTAGAAAATGCATTCAATATGCACTGTGAACAGAGTCACTAATGATTATAAGCAGATTTGTACAAATCAATAAAAAAAGATAACATTAATGGGCACATGTCATAATTAGGCATTTCTAAAAAGAAAATTAAATATCTCAAAACATATAAAAATTGCTCAACTCATGATATCATGAGAATACAGAGAAAAATCATGATGAGATATAATTTCACAATCAGCCCCACATCAAATATGCTGACAATAAAAATAGGAAAATGTATTTACTGTCGGAATATTGGAATACCAATATTCCAATTTTTGTAATGAAATGGAAAAAATAAATACTATTTATTAAATGTGGAAATTTCTACCCAATAGTTCAACAATTCTGTTCTTAGTTATGTAACTTAGAGTAGCACTAGTATTTCTGTATTTGGAAAAACATTTGAAAACCTTAAGATGACAAAAGATGTGAATAACCCAAATATCTCTTACCAGTAAAATGATATATTTAAGAAGGATTATTCTATATATATATATTTAAGAAGGATTATTCTATATAGGTAAAAAAACAAACAATGGATACATTCATCATTTGAGGCATTATGTTCAACAAAAATAATTTTCAGAAGATAATATACAATACTATTTGGCTCATATAATGTTTTGTTTAGGTATACATGTGCATACAAATAGCTGATACTATAAATTAAGGGCAGGAGTGGTAAACATAAATTGAAGATATTTGATATAACTGAGTGGGAGAGAGGAGAACATACTTGGGACAAGCACAAATATACCAGGATGTTCAATTTCCTAAGGTGCATGAGGGGTGCATATGTACCCACTCAATTATTTGAAAAATTAATAACATAATTAATTCAATAAAAAGTATTCTCTAACCTGTTTTCCAGATCCACGCAGGTTCCATTATTTTTGCATGGTTTTGAGGAGCACTCATTAATTTCAATTTCACATAGAAGGCCAGAAAACCCAGGTCTGCAAATGCATCTTTTAATAATAATAAAAAAAAAGAGTAACTCCTTTAGTCTAAATGTATAAAAAGTTTCAACTAATTGTAGCAAAGCAAATGTTTAATAATTATAAGTATTGCTTAATTTGTCAACTGAAATTCTAACATGTATATGCCTAGATACATAAACAGGCATCTAGATATTGTTCAGTTTTCGCTACCTGAAATTGTTGATCCCGTTTTCACAGTCACCATAATTCTGGCAGGGAAGGAAGAGGCATTCATTCATGTCAATTTCACAGTGTTCATCTTCATATTCTGCAAAGGGAGATGAGATGGGTATGTATGAGCAATTCTTTGTAGAGAGTGTAAATATCAGAATTAATGGTGAAGAGTCTAGAGAAGGTTAATAAAAAAAAAAAGGAAAATACCTCATGTCAGACTTCTCCTAAAACTCTATTTCACATAATCTCTTCACGAAAACATGCCAGTTTCTAGACTAATGAGTTCAAATAAAGAGTCAAGGAGGGAATACCTAGTAAATCCCCCGAGAAAGCAGTGTTGCTATGTCGCTGCTGTTTTAAGGTATTTAAATGTTTGAACAAGAAGAATTGAAATGATCTGGAAAGCAAATGAATTAATGTGATGACCAATCTTAAAGTAAAATTGAGCTTCAATACTCAAATTTATTCAAGGCAGTTAGCAGATGAGGCAAATTATTTAATTGCTTTTCATATCTAAGTGATTCAAAGAAAACAAATTATTTTGATCCATAGCTATATTATCGGTCATCCATTCAAACATGTGATAGTTACATTAAAAAAAAATGACTGTGAAAGAAAATTATACAGACTGGTAAGAAGAAGAAGTTGTAATTGTTTCAACATGTTTGCATCATTAAATTCCACATAACATCACTTTTGCAATACAATTAAATATTTTAATAATTATGATAACTAATTTTATGATTATATATTACCTAAGTGTAACAAAATATACACTTTACTCGTTTTATCTGTTAATATTTTTCTATACTACTTCCAAAACATAAAGAAAAAAATTTTCCTTTCTCTTGCTTTTTCAGTGATTTATCTAAACACGAAATAATTGCAGTAACATTATAGATGTCACTGTACAGTCAGCTTATTTAGTTTGAAGAACTAGGAGTCATTCAAGTTACTTTAAGAAAACTGGTATGAATGGCTGGGCATAGTGGCTCATGCTTATAATCTCACCACTTTGAGAGACTGAGGTGGGAGATCTTTTGAGGGATTGGAGACCAGCCTGGGCAACACAGAGAGACCCTGGCTCTACAATTTAAAAATTAGCCAAGTATGGCAGTTGCGTGCAGTCTCAGTGGCTTGGGAGGCTTCAATTTGAGCCCAGGAGTTCAGGGTTGCAGTAAACTGCAATCACACCACCGTACTCCAGACAGGGTGAGACCCTGTCTCTAAAAAGAAAAGAAAAAAGAAAGTTGTATTCATTGTTTAGATAAACAAATACTGGAATGATTGGAACTGAAAAGCTTTTCTGAACGGAAAGGGTGTTCTAGTCACCCGAGCATGGTCGTCTTCCTCTCATGGTACCTTCTCCTAGTGCCTTTTGCCTTTTCATATAGACACATTCCTATTTGTGATTCACATTACAAATATCTGTTTATGTTTAAAGTTCAAATCATTTGCGATATTGACACACCAATGAGATAGCTCAGCTTCCTCAGTTTCCACATCTATATTATGACATTTCGGTTTCAGCACCTACTGTTCAGTGGGAAATTCTCACAGTATTTCCTCACTCAGAGTCCCATGATAGAACATGAAATTGAGACCTAGTTTATCTTTCAACATTATCTGTGTTGTCTACCATTAGATCCAACTCCAAACCCACTGCGATTTAACAAGGACGCTGACATTACATCTTATAAAATCTGGCTACCTCTTTAGCAGGATATAATATGGAAAACTAAAAATTACTTAATTCAAAAGAAGACAAAAAAGAAAAAAATGAACAAAATCCAGACGCAAAAAACAGAAAACAAATAACACAATGGTTTATGTAAAGACGCAGATATCTTGTTTTGTTTGAGTCCAAGTTACAAGTGTGAGCCCATCACCCAGACAGTGTGCGCTGAATCCATTAGGCATAAATTTACTGTCCCCTTTACTCCCCTCTCAATCATTTGAATTTGATAATTTATGTGTGCAGATAAGCATTGCTTTCATAACATAAAAATATTTTAACTAGATCTATGATTTATAGAAAAAATAAGGACAAAGATATAAATAATTACATACATATGATTATTTTTAAAAGCCACATTAAAAGGTAGAGGCCGATTAGATATTAACAGAAACACTGTATAATATCTAAAAGAAATCCATTTTAAAATTTAAAATATAATGATAGAGCTTGGTTAAATTTAAAAGACAAAATGAAGGGGTGCTATGAAACACTAATTATAAGTTAGAATGCTTCAGCTCAAGCAACATTTTTAATTTGTCTTATATTTTCTGACTCAATTCTCAAAGCCTTCGAGTGACTCTCTGAAGTCACATACTTATAACTCATTCATGTGCTGGATGTTGTATCCACAGCTTTATTAAAAGTGAAGTTAAAATGAGTTATTTCCAAGTTAATATGATTCTCTTTATTTTAGGTGAGCGAGCCGTTATTACTCGAACACACTTCATCATTCTTCAATCACCACTGCTTTTATATTTAAGTTATAAAGTTCATAGTTCCATTATAGACAATTTCTACTTTCAAAAGATGTCAAATTCTTTTAATACTTATTTCTAGATTTTCAGAAGTTAAAGATTTGGGAGGTAGGATACATTTCACCATTCCTTCTTTCAATACAATACTCGTTTTCTAAGAGAGGCAGAATAGTTTGACACAAAAATGTTTCCTAGAAATGTTCTTTCGAGGCGCTGGAACTGAGGGTCACTGGTTAAAGACAAGCACCAGCGGGCCTCCATAATTTCAGCTGGGCTGACGGATCACAACGCTCAGGGCCTGATAACTCTGACAGCTCATAGGATAACTTCGTTTTCTGTGATTTTGCCTTCTTCATTAAGTTTGACATTTCTGAGACGGAGCTTTGTTACCAAGTAGCAACATATGTCAATGGGCTGAGGAAATGAGATTGCAGAAATGGGGTAGACATTGGGAGAAAAAACAGAGTAGATGTGGACCACATTCAAAATAAGCCACAGTTCTGCTGAGAAAGCTTATGTTTTAGAAAAGTGAACTGTGTATGCAGTTGTGGCACACAGTGTCTTGGTCAATGACAGACCACATATATGACAGTGGTCCCATAAGATTTTAGTAGAGCTGTATAAAGACGTAGGCTATAAGAGATAGGTTTATGTAAGTTATGTAATAACTAATAATTAACTAATTTGGTTCACACAACAAAATTGCCTAATGTTACTTTTCTCAGTATGTGTCTCCAAGTTTCAGCAACACACGACTATAAACCATAATTAGTACCAAACTAGGTGTTCTGCAGTTCTTGGTGTAAGTTGATATTCCTTTGTAAGAATACTTGTTTTGAATATACGCAGTTATAGCAAAAAGATTATCCAATGGAAAGTTCAGTGGATAAGTGTAAGCTATTCTCCTGCTACTTATTCCTATCTGGACCTGTTCGGCTGCCTCTACTTTGCTAATTGCAATAAGATTCTTCACATATACAAATGGTGAATCATTCTCAAATGCACGCTTTCTTCATCCCTTGCATATGTTGTCTGTGTTTTGCATAGCACACACACATGAATGGTGTAAATGATAATACTTTTATACTTTTCTGTTCCTACAAAACATATAAAATGAGTTAATAAATCTACCCCTGAAATCCAGCATCTAAATCAATCTAGATTACAGGTATTATTTTTTTAAACCATTAAATATTTTCTCATTTCTAACAAATGTAGCTTTTTTTGCACTTGATTCTCTAGAAGGTATTGTTAGAACAGAGTACATTGAAAACAGCGGGATTTTCAGGTAGCATTTCATCATTCATATTACAGTTTAACAACTCCTATGTAGTTAAAATAATTGGAAGTGAAAATAAACAGGAAAAAAAAAACCCAAGTGTATACCATGGCATGTATTCAAACAAGGTAGTTAAAAATCATATATTTTAAAATAAAAACTAAAAATATGAACACTGGGCTTGGCACCTGTGGCTCAATGGGCTAAGGCGCCAGCCACATACACCTGAGTTTGCGGGTTCGAATCCAGCCCGGACGCCAAACAACAATGGTGGCTGTGACCAAAAAATGGCCGGGCATTGTGGCAGATGCCTGTAGACCCAACTACTTGGGAGGCAGAGGCAGGAGACTCGCTTGAGCCCAGGAATTGTAGTTTGCTGTGAGCTGTGATGCCACTGCACTCTACCCAGGGTGACAGCTTGAGGCTCTGTCTCAAAAAAAAAAAAAAAATGAACACTGAATTATTTTTAAAAGTATTAAATATATTATTTTTTTATTTCTGCTTCATTCATTTCTCTGGATTTTCAAACTTTATGAAAATAAATATTAAAATCACACAATTCTCTTCTTGGCAAATCATAATTTTTAAATTGTTTGCCATCTTATTTAAAAAAATTTTTAGATAAATGTTGATATTGTCTAAAAACTCAACCAACATTAGAAACAGTTATAATTTAACTTTAAAAATTATCAAACATGAATACAGAGAAGTTATATTTCTATTATTTTAATAAAAGACCCCAGTAAGGTTTTTAACATCAGTGTTAAAGTTTCTTTAAAAATAGAAAAGCTAATATTTTTAATTGTAATAATTATTTACTATTTGTAAGATTAATTGTATAAATATTTCCTTTTAAGAATTTTCTCAATTTAAATTTCACAGCTATTTAAACTTAATAAATATGTGCTACTACATGGGAACATGTTCTTAATTTCCAATGAGAGCATTTGTAATTTAGACAAACTGTTTTGTCAAATGACACATTTATTTCGTGTAATTATACACCTTAGACAATGTGGCATTACCCGAATGCTGTTATCCATAGGAGACACAGACACATTTGTATGCAACTACTTGTCTCTTCTGATACTACAAATCCATCAAGCTTAGGATGTCAATTGTAAATCAATAGCACATGTAAATAACTCAATTCTACTTTCACTATTACAACTTACAAACAACTTTGTGACATTTTAATGATCATTTAAAGAAACTTGTTCCTTTCACCTTGGAGACATATGGATTAAGTGACTAGATTTGTAAGCTAAGCTTTTTACCTTAAATTAAAAGCATTTAATAGGATGATGTTCCTGCTATAAAGTGAGATATAATTCAAAGTAGAAAGATAAACAATCATGCATAAAGAGAATGTTAGAAGACAAATATATCCCAAGACTGAAATGATTTCAGATCTCCAACTATACACATACGTATGCTAATACCATAATTCTACTGTGTGCTAGAATTACGGAACACACACATTCACATGCATTTTATCTAATGTCATTTTTATCTCGTAGTCCTCATGTGGTTTTTATATTCTATTTTCTTTCTTTCTTTTTTTTTTTTTTGTAGAGACAGAGTCTCACTTTATCGCCCTGGGTAGAGTGCCATGGCGTCACACTGTTCACAGCAACCTCCAGCTCTTGGGCTTAAGCGATTCTCTTGCCTCAGCCT